>JBBPBX010041662.1:0-28762 GCA_038048925.1 Garcialebias charrua | reverse complement strand
CATACATACATACACACACACACACACACACACACACACACACACACACACACACACACACACACACACACACACACACACACACACACACACACACACACACACAGGTTTGTTTTTCTATCTTTGTGGGGCCATTGCATTGACTTCCATTCATTTTTCATTCATTTCTATAGCCTAACCCTGACCTTTACCCTAAACCTAACCATTACCAATGCATACCTAACCCTAACCTTAACACATCCTCAATTCACACCTTAGTCCTAAACCTAACCCCTAACCCACCAACGGGACTTCTTCTTATGGGGCCCGGGCTTTGGGCCCCATAAGAAGCAGTTGGTCCTCACAATTTGGTAAAACTCAGAAAAATGGGCCTCACAAAGTAACATACACAAACACACACACACACACACACACACACATACACACACACCAGAAGAAGAGGGATACTATGAAGAAGAATGTTTGATCTATTTCATTTTTTAAGTTCAAAGACCGTTGTTTTCGCTTTCCTGGGCAATAGTTAATATCAAAGAAGTTTCAAACCAACTGAAAACTTATTTTATTTTTGTGCCCATAAAGGGCTATTTTGTTGTATGTTTGAAAATTATTTCCCACATCTTTGAAAGTGTATTAGTTCTTTTTAGTTGTTTAACACAAATTAGATAGATCGGTTCTTTTTAAAACAAATTACATAGATTATTTCTTTTATTTGTTTAACACAAGTTAAATAGCTTATTTCTTTTATTTGTTTAACACAAATAGATTAGTTCTTTTTATATATATGTTTCTTCTTAAAAGTTTTATTTCTTTGGAAAAACTTTTGGTTTTTGTGATTAAATAGACTAATCCCTGCTAAATATATTATTCCTTTTAAAACTTTGACATAAGCCATGAAATGAGACCATACTCACTGTAAATTTCGTCTCAAACCTTTATTTCTCTCAAACATTGAAATAAGCCATGAAATATGACAATCATCACTACAGAGTTCTCCAAAACTTTATAAACTCTCAAACCATCCTAAAAATATGATCCTGAGTTGTCTGGACGTTACTATGGAGGCAACGGGACGGTGGTAGGAGTTTTTTACCCCTAATTATAATTTGGCCTCGGGGTTGGTTTCCATACCACTCACATAATTAAGTTTATATGATAAGAGGATGGGATGATAAAGATGTTCAACATTTATCATCTAAAACTAATTACTCTGGCATAATAATTCTTACCCAGCTCTCTTATATCAAATATAGGTGTTCCCAACAAACACTTATATTTGATAGTACAAACATGTTTGTTTGTTTTTCTTCTTGATACAGAAAATACAAAGTCTTTTAGCCTTGATAATGTTTGGATTAGATGTTCCTGTTAGATCAGAACCATGACTCGTTTGTTTTATCTGTAAGACGTCAGAGCTTGTCAACTCCGCCTCCTTCCTGTTTAAATAGCTTGTCATATCCAGCACAATTCGGATTTGTGCTGGACAGTGTATTTTGAGACCAAACAAAGTTTCAGAAGATATTAAAAGCCTTTCCCCTTTGCAAAGTTTCATTATTTGTGTCTAACTCAATTCTCTTGTTTATCTTGTGTGGTTTCTATTAAGGTAACATGGGTTTAAAATCCCCATCATCCCTAATTGTAAATTTAATATTCATTTTATTTATTTATTTTTGGAAATGCATTCTTTCTGTTTCATAAACTGAACATTCCATAAAGACACGTTGAACTGTTTCAGTGGTGCATATGTCCCATAGTTCTGTTGCACATTTTCCAATTATTTTAAGAGATTTATTAAGGCCTGTGTGTCCTATTCTAATGAGAGTAATTTCCTGTTTCTTCCTGCTTTCCTTGTATATCCTACTTTTTTATGAATGTTGTGTAAATGTCTTCCTGTAACAGTAATGTCCCAGTTTTCATGCCATATATTCTTAATATATTTATTTATCATCATTTTACCATACCATACCATACCAGTTTATTTATAAAGCACTTAAAAATACAGCAGCAGCTGTCCGAAGTGCTGTACAAGAATAAAAACAAGCACATAACAATAAAAACAATCAATCTCAATCATATAAATATCAGAACATCACAAGTAAAATAATACAACATTAAAACAGAGATGTGAACTCATTCTGGTTTAAAAGCCAATGAAAACATATGTGTTTTTAAACGAGTTTTAAAAACAGATATTGATGGGGCCTGCCTGACCTTCAGTGGCAGCTCGTTCCACAATTTAGGAGCCAGAGCTGAAAATGCTCTGTCTCCTCTGGTCTTATAAAAGGTTTTCGGGACTGCTAAAAGCATCTGGTCAGCGGATCTAAGAGCACGTGATGGCACATAAAGTTGAAGCAGTTCAGACAGATAAGAGGGACTAAAACCGTTCAAAGACTTAAAAACAAACAATAAAACTTTAAAATGGATTCGAAACTGGACAGGAAGCCAATGAAGGGACATTAAAACTGGAGTGATGTGCTCACGTCTGCCTGTACCAGTCAAAAATCGTGCAGCAGCATTTTGTACCAGCTGCAACCGAGAAAGCGAGGCCTTATTTACTCCAATCAGAAGAGAGTTACAATAATCCAGGCGTGAAGTAATAAAAGCGTGGATTACTGTCTCTAAGTGGCGTCTAGAAAGGAGGGGCTTGATTTTTGACAGGCGCCTCAGATGAAAGAACGAGGACTTAACCATGCTGTTGATGTGACAGTCCAGTTTCAGGCAGGGGTCAATTTTCACTCCTAGATTTGTCACAATCGACTTTTCATATGGGGCCAAAGAGGAAAAATCAAAAGTGGTGGGACTGTCAGGAGCACTAGATTTAAAGACCATTTTACATTAAACTTTACATAAATGAGTCCCCCTTCCATTTGTTCACTCATCTTTAGTGCTTATTCTTCCAGATCGGTGTTACACGGCTCTGCTTTTTTTTTTTTTTCTTCACTCATGGGGCGGGCGCAACGGACTATTCATCCAATCATAGGCAGTTGTTCTGAGGCAAACGCATACACGTCACTCGTAGGTCACATTTAGAAAAGCACGATTGGCTGGAAATTCCAGCCAATCGTAAATCTGTTTCTGGTCACTGTTGCCTTCATGGCTCACAAAAAAAAACTCTGACAGACAGATGCAACAGGCTGATGGCAACCGATTACAACCACACGTTCACGGAATGGTCAAATTATGGTATTTTGGGCCTTTTTTGGGATTATTGATCGTACATCATACAGAGGGCAAAATTGTCGTACAAATACGATAATTATCGTGCACCTGGAAACATTGCCTACGCCCCCAAAACAGGAAATATGTCACCAATCAGAAAATGTTTTTTAAACAAACAATATAACTAATCATTACTCATAAACTATTTATCCTACACAACTAAAAACATAAACGCCCATATTTAAAAATATTTTTATTTTATTATTTTATTTTTATTATTTTATTTTTAAAAGTCTTCAATGCAAAATGGTCCAGAAGTTCCAGTGGCGTTACGCCCTAGCGCCCCCTATTGGCCGGCCGCCCCTGGACCCAGGAGTCACAGATTGATGACATTTATGTGGTTTCTCCTTGTTTTAAAGTGAATGTGGGTTTTTGCTATATTTGTGTTTGAGTCACGTCCCAGTCTCTGCTGTGTCCTTCATCCGTAGCTTTACACGACTGAGCGCCAATAAAAGAAAAAACATCTGGGGGATCCAGTTTAGGTCATTTTCACCTCTGGATTTATTGAAGCTGAGTCACCAGCCTGCTGCTAAACACAAGAAAACATCAATAGGAGGAAGTAAGTGATGAAACAGTCTCATCCTGAACATTTCATTGTATTGTTGTGTTTGTTTAACCTGTATGTTATGAATAAACAAGAAACAAATGTGATTCAAACACTAAGCAGCAGAAAAAATAACTGCCACGTCGCGCCATCTGCTGTCAAAAGCTGAACACTGCAACAAATCAACTGCCAAGTGATGGAAAATAATTTATGAACCTTTAACTTTTAATTAACATTTATTTAAATTTTATTTAACATTTATTTAACATTTATTTAATATTTATTTAACCTTTATTTAACTTTTAATTAAAATATATTTAATATTTATTTAACCTTTATTTAACCTTTATTTAACCTTTATTTAACCTTTATTTAACCGGTCAAATCCCATTCAGATCACAGATCT
Organism: Garcialebias charrua; assembly: GCA_038048925.1. Classification (NCBI taxonomy): domain Eukaryota; kingdom Metazoa; phylum Chordata; class Actinopteri; order Cyprinodontiformes; family Rivulidae; genus Garcialebias; species Garcialebias charrua. The sequence goes on along the minus strand of JBBPBX010041662.1, from coordinate 24,596 downwards.
CTTTTACAAGGGAGGCCTGAAGGCAGACTAACATGCATGTCATTCAGAATGTGGGAGGAAACTTGAGTACCTGGAGAAAACCCACGCAGCACTTGGAGAACATGAAAGAACCAGGTCCCACCGGGGACTGAACCCAGAACCTTCTTGCTGTGAAGCAACAGTGTTAACCACTGATCCATCGTGCTGCCATAATAACGACCGCAGCAGCTGCCCTCAACACTGTACTGTATCAGTCGAGGCCCAGTATGATACAGATTATTCAGCTTTAGAACAAAATCATAAATGTATCAAACCTGTAATCTTTACTTAGAAGCATACACTTTCCACGTGTTGCTTGAATTTGTTAGGAAGTTCATCAAAATGAGATTTAATTTATGATAATTGATCAAAATTGATATTTTTTGTGCTCCTTCAGTGAAAATGCATCTTCTATTGTACATTTCTGTTTATGGAGTGAACAGATAATTCACTAAGTTGGTTTTAATGTTATGCTTTTATTGTTCAAAGACAAGAAGAGTTCATTCTGCAGGAAGAAAGAAGAAAAGCTCAAAGGAGTTTAATTCAGAGCACAGGAGCTCCTGTTAATGTCACAATTAAGATCTTAATGCACAAAAAGAAAAGAAAAAACTGAAGTAAAATGTTAAAGAGGAGTCTTCATCGAGTTGCTGGTTCAAACACAGAATCATGGATTCCTTCTGACACAGATAGACGACCGCAGGTGGTGACAGCCGGCGTCATCCCAGCACTTTCCTTCTGCAAAAGAAAAAAACACGAAAGTCTCAAAATGAGGATCATAACTCCATCCATCCATCCATCCATCCATCCATCCACACACACATCCATCCATCCACCCATCCATCCATCCATCCATGATCCATCCATCCAGACATCCATCCATGATCCATCCAGACTCCATCCATCCATCCATCCAGACATCCATCATCTTCCTCTTGTTCTGGACTCAGGTCTCGGGGCAGCATCTTGAGCAGGGAGGTCCAGACATCTCTCTCCACAGCCTCTTCCAGTTCTTCTGGGAGGACCCCAAGGTGTTCCCAGACCAACCAAGAGACGTATCTCTCCATCATGTCCTGGGTCTTCCCCATGTCTCCTCCAACATGCCTGAACCACCTCAACTGGCTCCTCTCGTTGTGGAGGAGCAGTGGTTCTACTCAGAGTCTCTCCTGATACCTGAACTTCTGTCTCTAAGAGAGAGTCCATCTACCCTGCAGAAGAAACTCATCTCAACCTCCTGGATCCACGATCTTCTTTCAGTCACATCCTACCAGAAGCAGTTACAACTGCTCCTGACAGCAAGGCTCCTGGGATCATTCAGGCGCTCCACAGTGATAAGGGCTCGATTCAAGGAGTGTAGTAGAAGTAAATTTATCCTGGGGATGTTACTCAGAGTATAAATACTGATTGACTCTCAGCTACTACCACATCAACTTTGAGTTCAATATCTGTAAAACTTGTTTTAGCCAAAATGATGTTCAAGGTCAGCTGGCTGTGGCAGCCATCATGAATTGGGCTGACACCAAAAGATAATCACTTGTTGATGTACATCCAGTGATTATCTTCTGATGTTTTTATTAAAGTCTATCAATTGGTTCACAAAATATTTTGCTAACAGATCACCAAACTGATACACGCAAGATAAAAATGTTAAATGAACTGTACTTTTACAGCAGCTGTCTATCTTATGAAGGTACTCAAAGCTCTTTACAACAATCTGTGCCTCACTTACCCGTTCATACAGCATCTACTAGATCTCTACAAAGAATAATCAGAGCTTCATCACATTCATGGGACACACATCGGAGGCTATGAAGGGTTCAGTGTCTTGCCCAGGGACACTTCAGCATGTGACTGCTGGTGGAAATGAACCCACAACTCTTGCATTAAAGGACGACTGCTCTAACCACTCAGCCATATCCGTCCTGGTAAAATTGTCAGCACATTTTGGACAAACGTTGCAGCTTGAAATACATTTTTTATGAGGTTCTACCTGAGTGGTTCATTTGCAGGCAGTTCTGCTTCCCCCCGAGATTATTGGGCTCTCTGGGACACCAGCTGGTAAAAGTCATGACAGTACCGTCAGACCACAACCACTCTCCTTTCTAGAATCAGGAAAGAAAAGAAATATAATTTTAGTATCATTCCCATTGTCTGTCAGCTTTTTGTTTTATTATTCTGTACATCTAAAAATACAATGTAATATCTGGTACATATAATATAGTCTCTGGTATATATACTATTATATAATATAACATCTGGTATATATAATATAATATCCATCCATCCATCCATTTTCGTCCGCTTATCCGGGGTCGGGTCGCGGGGGTAGCAGCCTAAGTAGGGAGGCCCAGACTTCCCTCTCCCCAGCCACTTGGAGCAGCTCCTCTGGGGGAATCCCAAGGCGTTCCCAGGCCAGCCGAGAAACATAGTCCCTCCAGCGTGTCCTGGGTCTTCCTCTGGGTCTCCTCCCGGTGGGACATGCCCGGAACACCTCACCAGGGAGGCGTCCAGGAGGCATCCTAACCAGATGCCCGAGCCACCTCAACTGGCTCCTCTCGATGTGGAGAAGCAGCGGCTCTACTCCGAGTCCCTCCCGGATGACTGAGCTTCTCACCCTATCTCTAAGGGAGAGTCCAGACACCCTGCGGAGAAAACTCATTTCAGCCGCTTGTATCCGAGATCTCGTTCTTTCGGTCACAACCCAAAGCTCATGACCATAGATGAGGGTGGGAACGTAGATCGATCGGTAAATTGAGAGCTTTGCCTTTCGACTCAGCTCTCTCTTCACCACGACAGACCGGTACAGCGCCCGCTTCACTGCGGACGCTGCACCTATCCGCCTATCGATCTCACGCTCCAGTTTTCCCTCATTCGTGAACAAGACCCCGAGATACTTAAACTCCTCCACTTGGGGCAGGACCTCCTCCCCGACCCGGAGAGGGCATGCTACCCTTTTCCGGCTCAAGACCATGGCCTCGGATTTGGAGGAACTGATCCTCATCCCGGCCGCATCACACTCGGCTGCAAACCGCTCCAGCGAAAGCTGTAGATCACGATCTGATGAAGCCAATAGGACCACATCATCTGCAAAAAACAGAGAAGCGATTCTAAGGCCACCAAAACGGATCCTCTCAACACCTTGGCTGCGCCTAGAAATTCTGTCCATAAAAGTTATGAACAGAATCGGTGACAAAGGGCAACCTTGGCGGAGTCCAACTCTCACCGGAAACGAGCCTGACTTACTGCCGGCAATGCGGACCAAGCTCTGACACCGGTCGTACAGGGACCTAACAGCCCATATCAAATGGGCCTGGTACCCCATACTCCCGGAGTACCCCCCACAGAACCCCCCGAGGGACGCGGTCGAATGCCTTTTCCAAGTCCACAAAGCACATGTAAACTGGTTGGGCAAACTCCCACGCACCCTCCAGGACCCTGCTGAGGGTGTAGAGCTGGTCCAGTGTTCCACGACCAGCACGAAAACCACACTGCTCCTCCTGAATCCGAGGTTCGACTATCCGACGGACCCTCCTCTCCAGAACCCCTGAATAGACCTTACCAGGGAGGCTTAAGAGTGTGATCCCCCTATAGTTGGAACACACCCTACGGTCCCCCTTTTTGAATAGGGGAACCACCACCCCAGTCTGCCAATCCAAGGGAACTGCCCCCGATGTCCACGCGATATTGCAGAGTCGCGTAAGCCAACACAACCCCACAACATCCAGAGCCCTAAGGAACTCAGGGCGAATCTCATCCACCCCTGGAGCCCTGCCACCGCGGAGCTTTTTAACCACCTCGGTGACCTCAGCTCCAGAGATCGGAGAACCCGACCCAAAGTCCCCAGGCTCCGCTTCCTCAGTGGAAGACGTGCCAGTAGGATTGAGGAGGTCTTCGAAGTATTCCGCCCACCGACTCACAACATCCCGAGTTGAGGTCAACAGCACGCCATCCCCACCATAAATGGTGTTGGTCGCGTACCGCTTTCCCCCCCGAGACGCCGGATGGTGGACCAGAATCGCCTCGAAGCCGTACGGAAGTCATTCTCCATGGCCTCTCCGAACTCCTCCCACGCCCGAGTTTTTGCCTCAGCAACCACCCGAGCCGCATGCCGCTTGGACTGTCGGTACCTATCTGCTGCTTCCGGGGTCCCACAGGCCAAAAAGGCCCAATAGGACTCCTTCTTCAGCATGACAGCATCCCTCACCGCCGGTGTCCACCACCGGGTTCGAGGGTTGCCACCACGACAGGCACCAACAACCTTGCGGCCACAACTCTGATAAGCTGCCTTGACAATAGAGGCGCGGAACATGGTCCACTCGGACTCAATGTCCCCCGCCTCCCTCGGAACGTGTTCAAAGCTCTCCCGAGGTGGGAGTTAAAGCTCCGTCTTACGGGAGACTCTGCCAGACGTTCCCAGCAGACCCTCACAATTGTGAGCATGCATAAGTGAAAAAGTTTCCTCCAATAGAACATTCCATAGCAACCGTGAAGCATCAGAGATCCGCCCCCCAAGGCCCGAGGCAGGCAAGGGGGCAACCAGAGCCCAAGTCCCCAAGAATGACCCAGAGTCCCCAGGGCCACCCGAACAGGACGAGCCACTCAACAACTCCCCAGATCTGACCAAAGGGGAGAACAGGAAAAGCCCCACCAGTGACTACACACAATGACCCCCCAGGGTCAACAGCGACACATTCACAGGCCCCTACCGGAGCCCGCTGCACCGACGTAGCCCTAGGGCCGGTCACCAAGGCCTGGGCACCGGGGACGTCCACCCCTCAGGCCCAGACCCGACAGGACCAGAGGACCCGAGCCCCACCAGGCAGCCACCAGGCCGAGCCGACATACGCCCAAGCGCCCAATCCCAGATAGTGAGGACCCCAAGCATGCCCGCAGGCAAAGGAACACCCACCAGGGGGCCACGTGTTAGGAGCGCAACACTAAGTAGCCTCAGATGTATCAGAGAGGGGGCAGTCCTAGTCCCAGCCTGACAAACATTCATACACAGACACACTCATTCAGACCCACCCTCATCCTCACCCTCACTCACAGAAAGACAAGCAACAATGACACGTTCCATTCATAATCCCGATGCACACTCTATACCCCCCAGGTCCAAGACATGTACCTGTCCCCTACATGGGGCAGCCTACATCCAACCCCAAGAGGTAGGCCCATTCATTCTGGGGTGGAGAGTAGCAGACATCCAAGATTCGGCCCAACCCGTGCCCTGCCGACAGAACACCCGAGCCCAAGCAGCCTCTCAGGGAGCGTACCTCCAGCCCCGCCCACGGCAAACCCCCAGGCCCCGAACCCCCCCATGGTCCAGGACAACACCCGACGGCCCGTCACCTTACTGGACCCTACCCCCAGAATAGCCGCCAGAGAACCAGGGGGGATCAGAAAAAAAAAAAAAAACTAGACCCCCAACACACACACCCCCGTCCCCAAATGTGCTGTTGATGTGTGTTGTTCTAAAGTGCACTTAAAAAGGGAAAGAGAAGGAGCATAGGCTGGCATAATGCCAGTTTCCCCTCCACCCTAACTCAAACCCAGGCCCTTACTGTCTAAATGCATAATTGTGAGTGAGCACAGGCACGGTAGGCGAGAATGGTGTCATCTTGCCACCCATAATCATAGTGCTCACCCCAATTTCCTATATGTGACTTTTACGAGGCTATATATGAATAATGTCTAAGGTGTATAATAAAATTGAGTCCCAGGTGGTTCTGAACAACAGAGATGTTAAAACGTTGCAGCAAACCTGAGCCTCATATCCCTATATGTAATCATTTGAAATGAAGAAGGCAGAGGCGCGTGGTGAGGGATGGGGAGAAAATAACTGCAGGAACAATGCTCCCGCAGCGAGTCAGCTCCCCCACTGACCCTGCATACACCCCCAGATCGCCAACGTCCAGCCAAGGATCAAGGCCAAACACCTCTTTGACCACCAGGCCCATTGAGCCCCAGACCAGAGAGGGACACGACCACGAGGGCCGCCAGCAGCAGGACCAACAGCCCACACCCACCAGAGCCGCCAAGACCTCTGCCAACTGCAGTCAGCCCGCCGTCCAGGAGGACACAAAATCCCACAAGGACGACACGGCCAAGAGCGCCCGCCCAACCGCCGACAGAGCCAGGAAGTACCGGGAGCGGGCCCCCACCATAGTAAGAGGCCCGCCCACCGACCATCCACCCAATCCCCACCCCAGAAGAAATACTACATCCACCATTCATACTAACAACTTTCAGAACACATGACACACTAGACACCCAGGCTGGGACAACCTTCCTCCTCCCATGGCCACCAGTCATGCCCTCAAACACCCAACCCCCCAGCGCATGAACCCCCAACCCACCAGCAAGCCAAGGGGCCCCCGGCCAGAGCCGGGCACCAGAGTGCAAGCCAGCCCATAGCCCGGCAACCTGCCCGCCAGAGCCCAGATCCTCCACCCCCACCAGGCCCAAGCCCGGGGACGACACGCTCCCAGAATCCCAAGCCCCCGGCGCCCACCCCGAAACCACCCCAGCACAGGCGGATCACCGATCAGTGACCCATGACCGTCGCCACAGACCCCCCCAGGGCCCGCATGCTGCCCCCAGCAGACATCCCCCAGAACCCCCCGGTCCTCTCCAGGTTGAAGGCAGGGTCCTCCCCGCCTAAACAGCCCCACCTCCAGGCGCCCCAAACCCCGACCTCCCCCCACACCAGCCACAATGCCCCACAAGGGCAGATCCCAGACCTCCCACCCTCACTACGTAACGGAGCCGATCAAAGAATGCCAGATAGATTGATCCGATGTGTCGGCAGATGCTGTTTCAAGACTAATATGATCTAACAGAAGATTTTTATACTGATTAATGCTAAGATTATTTTTATTTTTCCAATTCATGAGTATGGTTTTCTTTGCGATGCATAAGGCAGTGAAAATCATGCGGTATATATGTTTTTCTAGTATTACATCTTCAAAGATAGCCAGTAAACAAACAGATGGAGAGAGCGGAATATTACATTTCAAACATTTAGACAAGTCTTCACAGACCTGGACCTAGAACCTCTGAACAAGTGGACAGAACCAGAGTGCATGGATATAATCATCAGGTATATTGCCTGTGCACTGTGAGCAAATGTTAGATGATGTAAATCCCATCTTAAACATTCGCTGACCTGTATAATGTACTCTATAGAGAACCTTATATTGTATTAATTGTAAATTGGAGATTCTAGTCAATTTAAATGTATTTAAACATACTTGAGACCAGGTTTTTTGTTCAAAGTTGATTGATAAATCTGACTCCCATTTTTCAACAGGTAGTGTTATCGAGTCATCGATTCTAGACAATTTTTTGTATATTTTAGATAATAATTTGGGGGGTTGAAGATTAATGAACTCTAACACACATGTTGGTGTTTCCAACAATGTTTTATTAAGCTTAAATTTCTTTTTTACAATAGACTTAATTTGTTGGTATTGTAGGAAATATTTATTGTCAATGTCATATTGTATTATTAATTTATTGAATGGAATAAAGTCTATACCCTCAAATATGTGTTCCAGACATTCAATTCCTTTCATTCTCCAACCTAGGAAATTTAACATATTATTTTCTTGCTGTATGTCAGGATTATTCCAGAGAGGTGTATGTCTACACGGGAACAGTGAAGACTTTGTCATTTTCAGATACTCCCACCATGCTGTCAGAGATGAGCTAATATTGATACTTTTAAAGCAGACATGTCTTTTTATATCTGTACTAATAAATGGCAGATCTGAAATCCTAATATTATTACATAAAGTTTGTTCTATATCTATCCAAGTTTCATCTAGTGCATTCGGTTTTAACCATTTTAATATATATTGCAACCTGTTGGCTAAATAGTAGTAATAAAAGTTTGGAAGTTATAATCCTCCGGTAACTTTAGATTTCTGTAACGTTTTTAAACTAATACGTGGAGTTTTATTTTTCCAAAGGAATTTAGATATATAAGAGTCCAGGGACTTAAACCATTCAGTTGAAGGTTTATTTGGAATCATTGAGAATAAATAATTTATTCTCGGCAGCACCATCATTTTTACTGAGGCAACTCTTCCCATAAGTGATATGGGCACTAAGTGATATTGGCAGCACGGTGGCACAACTGGTAGAGCTGCTGCCTCTCAGCGAGCAGGTCCCCGGTTCAAATCCTGGTCCGGGGGCCTTTCTGGGTGGAGTTTGCATGTTCTCTCCGTGAATGCGTGGGTTTTCTCCGGGTGCTCCGGTTTCCTCCCACAGTCCAAAAACGTGTATGTTAGGCTGATTGGTAACTCTAAATTGACCCTGGGTGTGAGTGAGAAAGGTCCCTCCTGTAAATGAGTCCCTGTGGCTCAACGAGGTTAGCCTGTATAAATAAAGGTTGAATGAATGGGTAGAGATCTTCATCTAGTAAGATCATCTTCAATTTTCTTTAATAGTGGGATATGATTCAATTTTATTAAGTCTTCCAATTTAGGAGAGATATTAACACCCAAATATGTAATGTTACCTGATTGTAGTCTTCCATTGAGAGTACCAGTATACCAGTTGATCTGCTATATATAATAGAATAGAATATCTGGTATATATAATATAATATAATATAATATGATGTCTGGTATATATACTATAATATAATATAATATAATATCTGGTATATACAATAGAATAGAATATCTGGTATTTGGTATATATAATATAATATCTGGTATTAGGAAACAACACAGCACAACAACTGCTTCACTGAAGATTCTTAATGACGTTCTTGAAGCATTGGATGCTAAGGATTATTGTGCTACACTTTTCTTAGACCTGTCTAAAGCTTTTTTACACAGTGGATCATAACATCCTGTGTCATAAGCTCTCAGAAATCGGTTTCTCAGATCACACCACTGGTTGGTTCTCTAACGATCTTTCAGATCGGAGGCAATGTGTTCAACATAATGGTACTTCTTCCAGTTATTTAACTATCAACAATGGTGTACCACAAGGCTCAGTCTTAGGACCCACCCTCTTTAAAATCTGCATACGTAATGTAGGTCAGAGCATCCCTGATGAATCCTTACATTTCTATGCTGATGACGCAGTTGTTTACTGTCAAGCTAAAACGGTTGCTAAGGCTTTCCAGCTTTTGCAATCCACTTTCGACATCATCCAGTCAGATTTGTTCCATCTCAAATTTGTCCTAAATGCTGATAAAACCAAAGGGATGCTTTTTTTAAACAGGAAGTCATTCCCAGCAGTTCTTCCTCTGATTTTATCCTCAAATGTTGTCCCTATTGAGTTTTTTGATTCCTATAAATATTTGTGCATCCTAGTCAATTTTAGCCTGGTAAAAACCAGACCCTTGTCCTTCACTTCGCTTTGGACTAGGGTCTGGGATTTCTCCCAAAGAAAACGATTTCTCCGGTCCATTTTTGACCGGACCAATCAGAGAACAGAAGGCGGAGTTTTGTTAGTTTAGCCTGGCGAGGTCCAGGCTATCAGATAAATAGCTCAGAAACCACTCGGTGGATATTTTTTCTGCTACCAGTGTGTAATTATATGGCTCTAATTTACTGACTGTTGGCCTAGATGAAACATTTGAGATAAAATTCGATTTTTTATCATTTATTTTCGTAGCGCACCCGAGGCTGTTTGGAAAATGTCAAACCGAAACTATTTAAATCCAGCAGATTTGACCATTTCGTGAATTGATTTAGGAACTGTTAAGCTCAGGAACACTTCTGATATAACGTCAGCTAAGAAATATATTTTTTCTCAGCAAAGAAATAATAGTTTTTTACCTTGTTTTCATGAAAATTCCTTCGTGGCGGCAGCCATTTTAACTGACGACGTCAGTCGACGTCGTTCAAAACTCCGCCTTCTGTTCTCTGATTGGTCCGGTCAAAAATCGACCGGAGAAATCCTTGTCTATGGGACAAGTCCCAGACCCTAGTACAAAGCGAAGTGAAGGACAAGGATCTGGTTTTAACCAGGCTAAGTCAATTTGCATCTCTCTTTTAAACTCCTCGTGGAAAACCTAGTAAATAAACTGAAAGTTAAACTGGGTTTCTTTTTCAGAAACAGATCATGTCTAACACTGAATGCTAGGAAACACCTTGTAACTGTGACTTTCCTTCCTTCCATTGATTACGGTGACATTATCACTACATGAACGCTCCTACAAGTAGGGATGGGGCCGATCCGATCCAGTATCAGTATCAGATACTAGCATAATTTTCTTATCGGATTTTCCGATCTGACCTGCTGATATTTCCAATACTTGCTGTATGTCAGAGAACACATACATTGCATCTTACTCTGACTTTTGTCTGAACATTGTGTGTATTAAACCCAAAGAAGACACTCCGAGCATCACAACAGGTGATGCCCTAACTCTGATAGCATGCAAGAGGCAGTTCTATATCACAGACGTCCTTCTGACTAATGGTGCAGCCCAGAACACTAAAATACTGCTAAGCATTATGGGAAATCAACACAGTCTACTCCCCATTTTTTAGTTTTGTTTTTGATTGTGGCACTATGAGTTGTAATTCTTGTTGGTTTTGATCAAAAGATACAGATTTAAACTATAATTGAACACTAATATACTGCTAAGCATTATGGGAAATCTACACAGCCACTCCCTGTTTTTTAGTTTCGTTTTTAATTGTGGCACTATGAGTTGTAATTCTTGTTGGTTTTGATCAACAGATACATATTTAAACTATACATTAAATTATAGTTTAGAACTGATGAATCCCTCTGGATAGAGATCAAAACGTCTTCTGTAACAAATAAAGTCCAGTTGATCTTGTATTGAACGCCTTTTTTGATTTTATCATGTCCTGGATGACTGAGATCGGATTGGAAGTAAGAAATGTGGATCGGTGCATACCTACCTACAAGCACCCTGCAGATGTTAGATGCTGTCTATCACGGTGCACTAAGATTCATAACTGGCTGTGATTATTGCACCTACCACTGCACCCTGTATTCATTGGTTAACTGGGGCCTCATGTATCAACCATGCGTGCGCACAAAAACATTGCGCACGTCACTTTCCACGCAAAGTGGCGTATGTATCAAATCTGATATGAACGGGAATATCTGCGCATCCACGTACAAATCCACGGCTGCTCCCCTGCTTGCGTACGCACGTTTCTGTGGTTATATTTCCTTTGGCGACACTTACAGGTTATTCAGAGAAACTGTGTCCATGATATGAAAATAATCATAAATCCCACCAAACACACATGATTAACAATTATTACATCCACATGGACGCAATTAGATGAGTGGATATAAAAGCATGCGCCAAATAGTGGCAACGATATTGACAACAATGAGATGTGATTTCTTTAAATAAGAAGTTAACCAAGCTGTACCAACACGCCTACGTTTAGGTCAGTGTGTAGCGCGGTTGCCTTTAGTTCCAAAGGTCATGAGTTCGAATCTCGCATGGTACAACGTTTCTCTTTTTTTTTTCGTTCCAGATTTAAATACACATGAAAACTATTTACAAAACAAGAAATCGTCTGCTTCCTTTCATTTCATGTATTGTTCTATTTCTTGTTGTTTTATTAAATAGTTTTCCTGTGTTCTTTAAATCTGGAATGAAAAAAAAAACGTTGTACCAAGGGGGAGTCGATCTCACGACCTTTGGGACGAAGGGCGGGCGCGCTCACCACTAACCTATACAGGCATGTTAGAGCAGATGGGTCAACTTCTTGTTTAAAAGTGGATGGTATGTTTTGCGCTAGGCGTGCCGAATAAAACCTTTTTCCGTGCTTCTCTGCCTCACTCAGAAGTGATTCCTGTTCACAGTCCGTGAAGTTCCTCTTTTTTCCACGTTCCGACATGATTTGCAATGGAGCAGAGACGACATTCCTGTCGTGCATGGCATATTTGAATGACTTTGCATATTCATACGGAGGCGTGTCAAAGGCGGAGTCGGCCACTCTCTCATGTGCGCTCAGTTCCACGTTCATCGTGATGTACAAAAGGAATGTGCGTGGATTCAGGTGTACGCAGGGTTTGATAAATCTGGATTTTTTTGTGCGTAGACACTTTTCTGGATTTGTCCGTACGTCACTTTCCAGTAGGAAATCCACGCAGGTTTTTGATACATGATGCCCCTGGTCACCATTAAGTTCACACATACTCTTCCACTGGTACATTTTCATACATTTTCATCTTTAAATCACTTCTTGGTCCTCTGCCTTCATACATCTCCTCCTACATGTCTCTGTGTGAGTACAGCTACAGTGTGTGCTGTCTGCACATGATTACCTGCAGTGTTCCCTCAGTGAGGACTGAACTAGACAAAAGGACCTTCTCCTTCTCCGCTCCTGTTTCCTGGAATATCTTACAAAGTGATCTGAAGCTCTCGACCTTACCTTCTCTAAATGGCTTTAAGAATCTGTTGGACTCCTGGCAAAAACCAACACAGACATGTTCCTGTTTTTAGTTTTCTACACCGCCTTATAATCTAGCTGTTTTTTTTGGTTACATTTTCTTTTAAATACCATTTTCTTTTTACTTGTTAAAAAATCTCAATTTGTACACATCCTTTATGATTGTTCATTCTTGTCATCGTTCTTTGTTTGTAGCCAGGTCTCTCTTGTAAATGAGTCCCAGTGACTCAATGGGATTAACCTGTTTAAATAAAGCTTGGATGAATGAGAAAATAAGTGTTGAAAGACAAAAGGTGTTTCAAGCACAATCCAACAGTAGAAAAACAACTGAGGGTGTTTGTGTACTAGAATGTAGAACTTTGCAAAAAATTGATAAATCCAATAAAACAAGACTCCTCAATGAAACAAATGACTCCAGCTACCAGCAGAGGAATCAGGAAGTGACACAATGCGTCTTATCGTGAACGTCGTCTCATCCCACGTAACAAGGCCCAGCCTCTAGATTTTTGATACTTTTAGCTTCTAACTAGCCTTTTAAAAACTTTTAGACTCTAGCTAGCTTTTTCATACATTTAGCTTATAGCTGCTTACAGTATTTGGAAACTCAGAGGAGCTGAGAAGGACTAGAATAGAGCTGGTTGCTGGCATAAGAGGGCCATGGCTATATGCACAGAGGATCAAGGGTCAGTTCACCTCACAAGACCCATGGAGCATGTGGAGGGCATTAAATGCATAACAGATTATAAAGGAAGAACAATGCCCCAAAGAACCATCTCTGCCTGATGCCCTCAACAAGTTTTATGCACGCTTTGAAGACCCAAACAGACCACCTAGCACCAGACTCACCTCACCACTGGATGAAGAGCATCTCAAGGTGACCGCAGCAGAAATAAGGAGTACTTTAAGGAGAATCAACCCTCACAAAGCAAAAAGCCCAGACAACATACCTGGGAAAGTGCTGAAAGAATGTGACGATCAGCTCTGTGATGTGCTGGCTGACATCTTTAACACCTCACTTACCCTGGAGACAGTTCCAAACTGCCTGAAGACCGCCACCATCATCCCAGTCCCAAAATGTTCTACAGTGACTGGTCTGAATGACTATTGGCCAGTGGTCCTGACCCCGATAGTCTCCAAATGCTTCGAAAAACTGGTCATCACCCACATCAAAACAACCATCAACATCAACGAGGACCCGCATCAGTATGCATACTGCGAAAACCGATCAACAGAGGACGCCATCTCCTCTGTGGTCCACACTGATCTCACCCACCTGGAACAGAAGGACTCATACGTCCGTATGCTCTTTGTGGATTTCACATCTGCCTTCAACACCATGATCCCCCAAACTCTGATGGACAAACTATTCACACTAGGACTAAAACCCTCCATTTGTACTTGGGTACTAGACTTCTTAACAAACAGACCACAGTCAGTGAGGATCCACGACTTCTCCTCCTCCACCATTACCCTCAGCACTGGCTCTCCTCAAGGATGCATGTTGAGCCCTCTCTTTTTCACTCTGCTCACATATGATTGTGCAACTACTCATCCAGGCTGTCATATTGTAAAGTTTGCAGATGATACAGCGGTGGTGGGATGCATCACAAACAATGATGAGTCCAGCTACAGACAGGAGGTGGAACACCTGGAGAGCTGGTGCAAAGAGAATAACCTTCACATGAATGTGAAGAAGACAAAGGAGATGATTGTGGACTTCAGAAGGAACAAACACACCCACACCCCACTGAACATAAGTGGATCTGCAGTGGAAGTGGTCTCCAGCTACAAAGTACTTGGGTGTACACATGAATGATAACCTCAGCTGGAGCAACAACACCACCAGCCTGATCAAGAAAGGTCATCAGAGACTCTACTTCCTCAGACGGCTGAGACGAGCTGGTCTGAGTAGCCCAGTCCTCACCTCCTTCTACAGGTGTGCAGTGGAGAGCATCCTGTGCTCCAGCATCAACGTGTGGCATGGAGGCTGCACAGCTGCAGAAAGAAAAGCTCTGCAGAGAGTGGTGAAGGCTGCACAGAAGATGTTGGAGTCAGTCTCCCCACCATCACAGACATTTACACCTCCAGATGCAGGAAGAGAGCCACCTGCATCATGAAGGACCCCACTCACCCAGCACACACACTTTTTGCCCCACTCCCCTCAGGACGGAGGTTGAGGAGCATCAAGTGTAGAACCACTAGACTGAGGAACAGCTTCTACCCTGAGGCTGTTAGACTCATGAATAAATAACCAGAATAATCACTGTGAAATATCAAATCATGTTGCTGTTGATCTGTTTCATGTTGCTGCTGATCTGTTTCATGTTGTTGTGTTCATTCATGCCCATCTGCTCATACAGGCTCATGTTCGTGCTGCTGTTTGGAGTAATGTTTTTCTATGATATTAGTGCTTAGTGTATTTTTAGTTTATGTTTTTCTTAGTTCATATCTCAGATGTTATTACTGTTTTTATTAGGGATGCACCGATCCACATTTCTCACTTCCAATCCGATACTTATTAACTCAGTATTGACCGATACTGATACTTTTCCGATCCGATACTGTTCAGGTATGTGACTCTGTATAATGAAACTTTTGCACTCAAACTATTCATTTTAACATTGTGTGAGACAAACCCAATTAAGACACTTTTAAGCCTTACAATAAGGAACCCACTGACTTTAACAGCACACAGGACAGGAGGCAATTATACCATACACATGTCCTCCTTACTCATGGTGCAGCTGAAAAAACTAAAAAAGCGCTAAGCATGATGGGAAAGACAACACAGCACTCCCCTTAACCAATAAGAGAGTGGATTATAGCTGGAAAACAGATTTAGCTGGAAAACTTTTCCAGCTAAATCTGGAAAACTAAAAACAACAGTAGCTCATGGCTCACTGCTAAAGCTGGAAAACTAAAAAAACGCTAAGCATTATGGGAAAGACAACAAAATCCACTCTCTTATTGGTTAAGGGGAGTGGCTGTGTTGTGTTTCCCATCATGCTTAGCGCTTTTTTAGTTTTTTCAGCTTTAGCTGGACAAACTATTGGTTATAACTATTGGTTATAATGGGAAAGACAACAAAATCAACTCTCTTATTGGTTAAGGGGAGTGGCTGTGTTGTCTTTCCCATCATGCTTAGCGCTTTTTTAGTTTTTTCAGCTGCACCATGAGTAAGGAGGACATGTGTGTGGTATAATTGCCTCCTGTCCTGTGTGCTGTTGAAGTCAGTGGGTTCCCTTTTGTAAGGCTTAAGGGTGTCTTCTTTGGGTTTATCTCACACAATGTTAAGAAGTGCAGTCACAGAATGTGATTGAACGCAAGTGTTCTTTGAAGATGGATTGGAAAAGTATCAGCAGGTTTGATCCGATACCCGATACATAAACAATGCTGGTATCGGATATTGGATTGGATCTGCCCCATTCCTAGTTTTTATTTAACGTTTTATTGTTGGTAGTAACTGGGATCCTGTGAACATAATCTTGTCTCATCACATGTACCACATGTGATGTGAATGACAATAAAGATTCTCTGACTCTGACTTATTTGGGATGTTAGTTTCTGCCTCTTTTAGCAAAAACAACTAAATGTGTAAAATGAAGTCATGTTGTTGTTGTTAAGTAAATCTCAGTGATCTCGAGCAGCATTTACTTTGCACTTTAACACAAAATGTAATTCCTCTGGTTTCAAGTTATGAAGAAGTAGAAAGTTTGCGAAGTGTTAGACCTGAACTGCATCTGTGCCTCCGATCCAGATCGGTTTTGGCACTTGAGGGGATTGCAGGATGACACTCTGGATTTGGTTGTATTCCTCCAAGTCGTGAATTGACGCAAGATTTCCCTGCATAGAGTGACAGCTTTTCTGTAGCAGGACAAAAACAAAGGACAATCAACATGAGTGATATTTCAACGTCAGCCGTTTTAGAGTTCACATTCAGAACAAACTGGTTGCGTCACCGTTCAGTTTTACCTCAGCTCGAGCCCAAGTCAGAGGTTGTCCAACGAATCTAAAGCAGCGATCTGAGATTGAAGTCCAACCTTCGGGACAAGTGCTTCTTCTGTTTCGTGTGGGATTCCCTTTAAAACAAAATTAAATTAAATTAAACACCAAATGGTAAAACAAATGTCCCCAGTCATCAAATATTCAGTCCTCTGCTGTCCATACTGACCTGCTAACTCAACATATTCATCTTTATATGCAATGGGCCTCATGCATGAACCGTTCGTACGCACAGATTTGTTCTTAAACTGTGCGTACGAGTGATTTAGGATCATTTGTGGCATTCAACAATGTTTTCGTATCCTAGGATTTTTTTCAGATACGAACAAAATTTACGTGTGGTCCGGACCTGTCGTATAATTTACGAGCAGTCGGTCCGCTGTTATCCAGACGGGATTTCCTTCACTAATAACTTCATATTTCGTTATTTAGAAAATATTTTGGGTTTTAAAATATCACGCACCATAATTATTCTTGACAATAGGTTATTCTGGTTGAATTAGAATTATAATTTTAAGTTTAATTTGTCTGGTGTGTCGCGCAGGCTTCAGTGAGTCGTGCGCTCCTTATCAAAGCCGCTCCTCATATTAATAATAATAATAATAATAATAAACTTTATTTGTATAGCACCTTCCTACAATGCCTTGCATTGACCAAGGTGCTTAACAGGATAAAAAGATGAATAAACTGGAACAATAAATCAATGAAAATAGAATAAGAAACAACAGCAATAAAAGAAGCAATGGAAATAAAAAATGCTACATACTAAAATAACACAAGTAATAAAAGTTACACGCTGAAAGCTTTTTTGAACAAGTGGAAATAAAAAGGCAATGGAAATTAAAAAAATGTTACATATTAAAATACCAGAAGTAATAAAAGTTACACACTGGAAGCTTATTTGAGCAAGTGGAAATAAAAAGGCAATGGAAATAAAAAATGCTACATACTAAACTACCAAAAGTAATAAAAGTTACACACTGAAAGCTTTTTTACACACTGAAAGCTTTTTTGAACAAGTGGGTCTTCAGTCTGGTTTTGAACAGAGTCAGATCAGAGGTGGCACGCAGCTCAAAATGTACACCCAGGTACATAAAATTCCCGTACACTGCCGCAGAAAAGTACAAATTAAGACTGATTTTCATATTGCTGGACTGCCAAACACCATCGAGTAGACTGTACACACATACGGATCAAAGCACCTTCACCTGACGCATTCCCATTCGGAAGCAATACCACTCCATAAATGTCCAAATTATATCTGATTCGAAATATAACCTGCTATGTGGTTGCGCGATGGCCTGGAGGAACGCGCATGACTCATTTGTGCTGCAAAACATGTTGGCACGCGTCTTGCGCAGCAAGACGCGTGCCAACATGACTGTCCGTGCTGCGGCGAGATGTTTTTTTGAAGCCATTTTCAGATCAAACCATTTATTCTTTATTTCTGATACTGTACGACCCACGGGAGAACATGCACTATATTAATATGAGGTTAACTGTAGTTTCGAGACACTTTAAAATGCTTCTGTTCAAAAACACATCCGACACTTGCGGGGGGTGGGGGGGGGTAGGCGCACCCACAGCTCTTCTGAAGTGAAACTATAATGTACAGTTGTTTACACTAAAAGTAAAATTATTTGACCATCCGACACTTGCGGGGGGTGGGGGGTAGCGGTGCGGGACAGCTCTTCTGAATAAGTGAAACTATAATGTAACACAGTTACACTAAAATTAAAATTATTTGACCATCCGACACTTGCGGGGGGGGGGGGGGGTAGCGGTGCGGGACAGCGCGACTGCAGAACTTCAATCTCCGAACGCGTAAAGTTCTTTTTACTTCTTGATTTTGAATGAATGGACACTTCCTGCTGTCTGAGGCAGGAGGCGTAGCCTTATATGGTGTTTTGAGGGGTGGGAATTATGTAAATAACCTCTCCGCGTGCACGCGCAGGTGTTTAGAACAGGTGGAATTCATCAACGTACGCAACTCATTTACACCATGATTTACACACTTTCCCGGAGGATAGAAGAGTTTGTTGAATCTGACGTGGCATGTTCGTACGAACGCTTATACGAACAAAAGTAGGAGAAATTTAGGATAAAAATACGAACATGTTCGTGCATCAGGCCCATTGTTTCTATATTTACACCTATTGGGCCTCATGCAAGAACATGTTCGTATTTTTATCCTAAATTTCTCTTACTTTTGTTCGTACGAAGCGTTTGTACGAACATGCCACGTCAGATTCAACAAACTCTTCTATCCTCAGGAAAAGTGTGTAAATGAGCTGCGTACGTATGATGAATCCCACCTGTTCTATCCACCTGCGCGTGCACGCAGAGGTTATTTACATAATTCCCACCCCTCAAAACACCATATAAGGCTACGTTTCCTGCCTCAGAGAGCAGGAAGTGTCCGTTCATAAAAATGACAGCGAAAAGTAAAAAGAATAACTTTACGGGTGCGGAGATTGAAGTTCTGCTCTCCGAGATCGAGAAAAGAAAATCTGTCCTTTTTAGCAGCGTCACTCATGGGATTAAAGGACCAGCTAAAGCCAAAGAATGTTTGTTTATAATAAATGTGGACCTTAAAATATACACACGTCCCTGGTGGCTCACTGGGAACATATTGCGCCATTAGCTGCTCCTGACCTTATCTAGACATCGTGGGTTCGATTCCCACAAGGTATGACTATTTTTGTTCCTTCTTTCTTTAGATTATTTATTCATTCCAGATTAAAAAGACTTTATGCTTTATTTCTTGTTGTATTGTAAATAGTTTTCTTGTGTTTTTAAAATCTGGAATGAATTAAAAGAACAAAAAAAACGCTGTCCCATGTGGGAATTGAACCCATAAGGTTCGAAACGACGAGCCAACGTTCATCTCACTGAGCTATCGGAGCTCTATGACTCCAACAGGAGGAGGTCAAGGTAAAGTCTGCATTACCGAGACAAATTAAACTTAAATTAATTCATAATTTAAGTTGGTTTTAGTTTGAGATCTTCATATTAAGAGTTTGTTGAATCTGACGTGGCATGTTCGTACAAACGCTTCGTACGAACAAAAGTAAGAGAAATTTAGGATAAAAATACGAACATGTTCTTGCATGAGGCCCAATAGGTGTACCGGTCTGTCGTGGTGAAGAGAGAGCTGAGTCAAAAGGCAAAGCTCTCAATTTACCGATCGATCTACGTTCCCACCCTCATCTATGGTCATGAGCTTTGGGTTATGACCGAAAGAACAAGATCTCGGATACAAGCGGCTGAAATGAGTTTTCTCCGCAGGGTGGCTGGACTCTCCCTTAGAGATAGGGTGAGAAGCTCAGTCATCCGGGAGGGACTCGGAGTAGAGCCGCTGCTTCTCCACATCGAGAGGAGCCAGTTGAGGTGGCTTGGGCATCTGGTTAGGATGCCTCCTGGACGCCTCCCTGGTGAGGTGTTCCGGGCATGTCCCACCGGGAGGAGACCCAGAGGAAGACCCAGGACACGCTGGAGGGACTATGTTTCTCGGCTGGCCTGGGAACGCCTTGGGATTCCCCCAGAGGAGCTGCTCCAAGTGGCTGGGGAGAGGGAAGTCTGGGCCTTCTTACTTAGGCTGCTACCCCCGCGACCCGACCCCGAATAAGCGGAAGACAATGGATGGATGGATGGATGGATGTTGTTATCTACCTGGATGATTGAGTTTACAAAACTTTTTTGTGATGTTTACTTTCTGCATGTTACTTGTGTTGAGTTGTTCTCTGGTGTTTCATTACCCTCAGTACTTTTCCACAGTCAGCATCTGCTCCTCAGTCCTGCTCCTCCCACTCACCTGTTCTCCATTCCCATTAGTCTCAGCTGCAGCCTCTGACCTCCTCAGTCACAGCATTTTTATTCCCCGTCTTCATTCACCTGCAGAGTGGCATTATGTATGCTTCATACCATGTGTGTCTCCTCTGTGACTAGTTTTTGCTGCCACGTCAGCCTTTAGGTTTTTCTAAATTAAACTTAAAGATTTTTACACTCGAGGTCCACGTTCCAGTCTGCATTACTTTCACAAACCTTGACATCTAAAACAAGAGTTTAGTTGGACTCTTACATAAAGATCTGAAGCTCTCGGTCCTGACCTCTCTAAATGATTTTCAGAATCTGTTGGAATCCTGGCAAAAACCAATGCAGATTTGTTCCTGTTTTTGATTTTGTACATCTACCTTATAATGTTCGCTAGTTTTTGCTACTTTTCTTTTTCTTTTGTTTATTGTTCAATGTATTTGTATCATTGCTGTTCATCATTCTTTAGTTTGTAGCAGGTCGCTTTCGTAAATGAGCCCTCGAGGCTCAATGAGATTTACCTGACTAAATAAAGGTTGAATGAATGGACTCAAGCTATGAAAAATGTAACCAAATTTTATAGCACAAAATTGAAAACCGCTGGAAAAGGGTAGCATGCCCTCTCCGGGTCGGGGAGGAGGTCCTGCCCCAAGTGGAGGAGTTTAAGTATCTCGGGATCTTGTTCACGAATGAGGGAAAACTGGAGCGTGAGATCGATAGGCGGATAGGTGCAGCGTCCGCAGTGAAGCGGGCGCTGTACCGGTCTGTCGTGGTGAAGAGAGAGCTGAGTCAAAAGGCAAAGCTCTCAATTTACCGATCGATCTACGTTCCCACCCTCATCTATGGTCATGAGCTTTGGGTTATGACCGAAAGAACAAGATCTCGGATACAAGCGGCTGAAATGAGTTTTCTCCGCAGGGTGGCTGGACTCTCCCTTAGAGATAGGGTGAGAAGCTCAGTCATCCGGGAGGGACTCGGAGTAGAGCCGCTGCTTCTCCACATCGAGAGGAGCCAGTTGAGGTGGCTCGGGCATCTGGTTAGGATGCCTCCTGGACGCCTCCCTGGTGAGGTGTTCCGGGCACGTCCCACCGGGAGGAGACCCAGAGGAAGACCCAGGACGCGCTGGAGGGACTATGTTTCTCGGCTGGCCTGGGAACGCCTTGGGATTCCCCCGGAGGAACTGCTCCAAGTGGCTGGGGAGAGGGAAGTCTGGGCCTCCCTACTTAGGCTGCTACCCCCGCGACCCGACCCCGGATAAGCGGAAGAAGATGGATGGATGGATGGATGGAAAATTGAAAACCAAATTCTCAGTGAACTACAGCAAAAAAGAACAATGAATAAATAAATAATAAAATAATGACAGTTTATTTTTTGCTACACCTGAACAATCGATGGTGATTTAAGTTTTTGCTTGACTTAAAAATGTTTTGCACAATTAAAAGCATGGCATGCAGAGATGAAGAGAGGAAGAACAGTGATGCCAAATTAATCATTAAATGCTGTCAAATTTATTCAGTTTTGTGGAGCAACAAGGACCTGTTGGTATTCCACCAAGCTACAGATGTGAAGAACTACCGTAGTTTCTGGACTATAAGTCATACTTTTTTTCATAGTTTGGCCAGTCCTGCGATTTATTGTCTGAAGTGACGTTTTTTTCCCCCTATTCATGCCACAATTGTTGATTGATGGGTTCAATGTTAATTGACATGAACAAAAGAGTAAATATCACCATTTGCAGCTGTGAAGGGGCCCTCTTGACAAATATATATTATTCCTCTACCGTTAACACCCCACCCCCAAATATTCACTTAGAGACAACGAAGAAAAACTTAATGTAAAATGCCCACAAAAGTTACCTTCATCTGTTGGTTTGGATTTTTAACATGTAAGAACAGGAACAAACTATATGGGATTGTCAAGATGCACAGCAAAACTGCTGACATAGTCCTACAGAACCTCACTGACCTACACAGTACGAAGTCAGTGAACAAGGCCAGGCTGATTCTGGCAGATCCTGATCATCCACTCCATGGTGAGTTCAGGTTGCGTCCATCTGGACGCAGGCATCTACAGCCCAGACGTAGAACGAACAGACTGAAAAACTCATTCATTCTTGGAGTGATCAAACTTGATGAGCATTGATGACTTTCATATTATTTTACTGTCAATGTTTTGTGTACTGTTGATGCTTTATATATCCACTGACTGTGAAACTAAGTGCAGATACTTGAACTTGAAAGGGATGTAGAATGAGACTGGTAAATTTACCAGTAACTAGCTTGTCAGACTTTTTTTTTTTTTTACTTGCTTGTCAGACTTGTTGACTTGTGTTAATTAAGTCTGTTCAGGATGGTATGTTTTTATTATATCAGATTAAATGTCTGTTCTTGCACTTTGTGAAATACACTTGTAAATAAATGCGACTTATACTCCAAAGTGACTTATATTGTTGTTTCTTCTTCATGAGGCATTTTTTGACTGATACGACCTATACTCTGGAGCGACTTATAGTCCAGAAAATACAGTAACTCTTTATTCAACCTCTGTTTAATGTGAATTTTCAGCTTGTCTCCCCTTCACCTGTAAAGTCCCTCACAGTTAAGATAACAGTGGCTTATTATGCAGTCACTTAGGGTGTTCAGAGAGAGAGAGTTGATGACAAATTTTGTTTTAATAAATATCTAGGCCAGTAGTGCAGCTAATGAAGTTAGTAATTACTCATCACTGGTTGGAAGAGTTTAGCCCGGGCAAGTTGAAAGCAGTGGCTGCTGGGAGCCACAGGAACAGCACAACAGGCAACAATCAACACAAGCCGTGTTTCCATCAAGGTTTCTAGGTGCGCATTTTGAAGTATCGCAGCAGAAAAGCTTAATGGAAACGGCAAAATACGAAGTTACTTCCTGAAATTCGCCAAAAAGTTTATACGCTCGCTTGAGGTGGTTTTTGGGAGCTGCGAAACCGAGCAGCTGCGCAAAACGACAGATGGAAACACATTTGCCGACTCGTGCTGCCGTAGCGCACATTCACGTCACGTGACTGATCAGCTGTTTCCGCTCCGAACAGCATGTAACTCGCTAAAACTAGTTGGCATGACAGAATAAATACAACTCGCCCGATAGCAACACGTACCTGAAATATTCTCTCCATTTTGACGAGATGTGTGGCTGGGTTCTGTTGTCAACCGCTACTTCCTGTTTACTCTCTGGTTTACTGTAGACATGCGCAGTGCTGACGTCTGACGTAATGACGCTGACGTCTGACGTAATGACGCTGTGCGCGGCTTGGAAAAAGCGCTTCAAGCCAGTAGATGGAAACACTTCTGATCTGCATTAATTTGTATTTACATATTTGCGAGGTAGCTCAAAATTCGAAATGAAAATGGATGGAAACAGGGCACAGTGTCTGTGCAACAATCAATCACAGCTGTCAGGACTTGAACCGTCACAGTAATTTGCCAGTGTTTTCCAGAAATGAGTACACCTTGTAAAATGTAGCTAAGATCACGTTCCCAAACACCTTGCAGCACAATATGTTTAAACCAATG
Organism: Garcialebias charrua; assembly: GCA_038048925.1. Lineage (NCBI taxonomy): Eukaryota > Metazoa > Chordata > Actinopteri > Cyprinodontiformes > Rivulidae > Garcialebias > Garcialebias charrua. The sequence continues at coordinate 812 of JBBPBX010041662.1, read as the reverse complement.
AGATCTGTGTTGTATGATTTATCACACTGCACTTAGAAAAAAATACACAATATTATTTTGAGTTATGAAAGTGTTTTGTGGGCTCTGGTCTGAAGTCACTTTCTTCTATAATGTACTGCATGGTTAAATCTTGTGTTTTTTACAGTTATTTGGCTCAGCGTCACAGCTCAGTGGTTTTTATTGTTTGTTTCGCTTTGTGTTTTTATTGTGTAGTCAATCACACAATTGATGTGCGTACCACATTACTGGCTGAAGGAAAGTGAACTATCTCTGAAATCGGAAGCATGCACATATGGACTGTCGTGTTTTAATGAAAGTGTGTTAAACCGCAGTGATATTTAAATACGAAGCAGAGCAGGGTTTTGAGTAATGCTGGACCATTCACAGATGCTCCTTTCGGCAGAGCTCTAAATCATGTTCCTTAATTCCCAGAGCCACATCTCAATCATACTCCTTGCTAATTTGAGAGTCACCCTCATTCCATTTTAAACGATTCATTTTGGCAAATTTGTAAATGGCCCCGACATGTTCTACAATTTAGTCAATTACTGTTTCAGCCGGCAGCACTCCGGGGACCAGGAACGCACATCGCCTGGAGGTGCCATCTCAATAATTGTTTCAGAAAAGTTGGGAATAGATTGCTAACGCTCTGTTCCACTTATTGAAATGTCAATTGGAGCCAGAACCCTTTTACTTCTCCTCGTGCTGTTTCTCAAAGGAGTTTCTCCGAGTTGTATTCACAAACAAACAATAAAACCAAGTTTGGTTTTAATACATTAAATGATCAAATCCACATTGTTGTCATCTAAAAG
>JBBPBX010041661.1:10216-28763 GCA_038048925.1 Garcialebias charrua | reverse complement strand
GCGCAGTTGGTCAGGCTGCTTCTTGTTACTCTCTAAAATACTTATAGAATCAAGTGTTTACTTATGCAGGTAAACATGGTTGTTTAACAACCTGTTAAAACACACCCGAATGCAGGAAATGGCATCTAATTTATTCAAAATTTTCTGGGGGAGGACCCCCCAGACCCCACCACCAGTGTGTTCCCCCCCACATTACAAATGCATCTGATGCTGATGGTGCACATGTGAGTATGTGTTTATGTAGCTGTCTGTTAGCAAAATGTCTCATTAACCACTAGGCAAGTTTTTTTTTTACTTTCCAAAAGTAATGAACAGATGTAAAACTTTAATATGGCCGCCTGTATAAACAACCTTTGCTTATACAAATATGGTTATAACTTGGTCAGATTTACAGGCATTGAGCTAACATTTGGTGGGCTAGTAGCTGAGAGTCATCCCAACACATTGTCTAAGTTTTAACGGCTCACGTAGATTGTTGTTTTAACTTTGGCATGCAAAGACACGGGCGATGTGCATTCCTTCAAGAAATAATTCTTTTTAAAAGTGTCAACGTTATTTTATAGATTTATCTAAAAATATGTGACATCAACTTTAAGAATAAAGCTATAAAATTTGACAGAATCTGTTTAGCTCGCATGGTAGCGTTGTTTTTTTTTTATATGCGTTTCTTTTAGGTTTCTCTGTTTTAGATCATGTTAGATTCGCTCGTTTTGTTTTGAGCTGCACCGCTGCTTTTTTCACACGCTTTGACCACTGCGGCTTATACAGTGCTGCAGCTAATTTATGGATTTTTTTTTTTTGATGGGCTAACGAGCTTAATACCACCAAAACATGTAGCTTCATCATACCTACACGCTCACATAGCTGCCCAATACATGTCTCTCTTGGGGTTTAGCGATCAATGACTTCCTGGTAGATTACTGTATTATATTTTTATCTGCCGTGTTACATGCACTGTTCAGAAAAAAACAAAACATTTACTGTATTTGCACATGTTACCGGTACGTATTTAATTAAAAGTAAAAAAAAATAATTAAAAAAAATGTCTATGTAAATATTTCATGTTACAATGTGAACGCCCGCTGCTTATAGACAAGTGCCGCCTATTTATATATATAATTTAATATTTCTTTTTAAATTTAGCAGGCACAGCTTGTACTCAGGTGCGCTCAATAGTCCAGAAATTACAGTATTTTTGTTTTCGGTTTTCTCAGGGCCTTCCTCCAAAGTGCGGGTCACTCTCTTCACATTCTGTTCATCCAGATGGACCTGGAGGAATCGCAGTGCTGCGACGAGCTCATCGCATCAGCAAAGTAGGCCATAAAGCAGCTACTTTCATTTGAACACGTTCTAAGAGCAGGTCTGTATGAGAAGTGTGATTATATGACCTGTCGACAGGTACGGCACCATGAATTACATGACGTCACGGGAGGATCAGCACTGCTGGGTGATTTTTATTGTGAAGGTTTCAAGGATTCAAAGTCAGTCCCAGTACACCGGATTCCAGGGAGGTGAGGACAAACAGGACGAGGGATGTAACTGGAGTGCGCCTCCTGTTTTTGTTTACTGCATTATTCATGTTCGGGGCTCGTTAATTTCATTTTTGTTCTGTTTTAAAGGCGTCTGGCACTCAGTGCACATCGATGACCTGAGGGACTCGGAGGACATGAGTCTGAATCTGTCAGTTTTCTGTGGGACTCTCATCAGCAGCCTGCTCAGTCCTGCACATCCTGGTAAAAAATGTACACCCTCAAGGTTTTACACCACAACTGGTAATTCATTCAGAAACCCCAGCCCTGCATGTTACTTTTGCATTATACATGTGATATAAAAAAGATCCACTGATATAATAGATATTTCACATTTACTGTATACAGTATACACATTAGAATACAAATTATGTAATAATGTTATCATTTTCTTCAGCTACCTTAAATTTAGATGTTTTTTAATGTGAATTTCAACTTTCTGCTGCAGTGAAACGTTCAAAGTGAATACCAAAAAATATATATGTGGATCCTAACTTTCCCCCAAATGTTTCTGTTACTAATTACTTGAATTTGATCTTAAACATGACATGGTTAACTTTTATTTCTTACATAATAAACATCTGTGTTTGTTTTTTAACAGAAAATCAGAAAAGCAGTGAAGCGGTGATGTCCGACGGCTCAGAAGACAGTAGTGTGAGTTGTTGTGGGAATTTTAGCCTTTTTTACGTGTTTACTTTGTGAACATTGACCTGTTTTCTTCCAGGTCGAGCCAGCCCACCTTCACAGTTTGTCTTTAGTGAGGTCGTGCGTTCAGAAAGCCGTGGGGTTACTGAGGGACCCCGACAAGGTGGCGTCACGAAGCATGCAGCGAATGAACGTCCTCCTGACGCTTCTGGGCAATGGTCAAAATCCTACTGCAGGTGAACTCATTTAGTTCTTTTATGTCACGATTTTATTGCCTTAAGACGGAAAATAATCAGCGTGCATCTACGCCATTCTAACCAAACTTTATTATTAAAGCTCGTTTTCAGAGAACGTTGTTGAGCCGACTGGCGGAGACTCTGGCTCAGAGGGAAGAGATGATGGGAGCTCCCAAAGAGTGGGTGAACCTGGAGGCCAAGAAACGCCAGGCTCTACAGGAGGGGGGCACTCTGAGGTAAAACCTGCTCTAAAGGAAACAAAACCCAAATGAGCTCACCCAACAGCACAAGTTATTTAAAACAGATCGAGCAGCTTTAAGTCTTACTGGAGACGAAACGTAACCAGTGAGAGACGGTGTGTCCTCTGTGGGTCAAACTGAGTGTCTTGTCTTTGCCTTGAAGACACACCCTGTGGCGGTGTCTTCAGTTCACCGTGACGCCGATCTTAGCCAGCATGTTGGAGGTCCTGGACAGGTACTCGAACCTGGACCTGGTGTCGGACGACAGACTGAGCAAGGGGTTGATCCAGCTGTGGATGGACCTCCTGGCAGATCCACAGATTTTACACCTGACACCTCCCAGAAACCCCAGGTACAAGTTTGTTAGTTTGCACTTGTGTAGTTTACGACGTCAGGCTTCAGTTTTCTGTGATGACACTTCCAGCGGGTCCGATCAGGAGGTGCTGGTCCAACATCACTTCATGTTGGATGATGAAGAGCAGCCGTGCTCGGCTCCGTTCAGCTGGATCGTCAGAGCCCACCTGGAGAGCCTGTGGGAGGAATCTGAATTCATGCCAGGTTTACTTTAAACTCACATTCAGACATTTGTGCATTTAGGTACACTAGGTAAAAAAAAAAAAAGAACTTTATTCAGTTTTTATCTGTTTACAGTAACCAAGGAGGGCGGCGCAGAGAGGATCCTTCAGCTTGTGAGCGCCTTCAGCAGCAGCCGGCTGGGCGGGCACTTCCAGCGTCTCTCAGAGGAGGACCGAAGGGAGATGGGCCTTCTGTTCCTGCACGACTTCCTGCTGCTGTCTTTGAACATAAAAACAAAAGCTGAGCTCAAGGTGCAGAGACCATCCGGAGTCACACATTTGGAAACGTCATGTTTGGAAAACCAAAATAGTTCACAGAAGTCATCCGTTCTACGAACTTTCTGAATCCGTCATAACTGATTCTTTGATCTTTGGCTGCTTGAGCTTAAAAATAAGAGATACACTGGACAAGCTGAGGACAGAGACATAAGCTTAAGACCTAAAATAACAAATTCAGTAGAACGTTCACAACTGAAAATCATATCTTAAACAGGAAAACAGTCAACGACCAAACACAGGACCTGAGAGTCAAAGATGCTAAATAAAAACTGGAAAAGGTGCCAGTAACACTAGAAGCTCAACTTTTAGCTACTGTTTTGCTCCTTTTAATTTTCAGCTATGGTTACTCTTATTTTAAATTCTCCACTTGCTGAATTTAGCTTTAAAGCATATGTTTTTGCCAAATTTAGCTTTTAGCCAGGGTTTTGCTAAGTTTAGCTTTAAGCTTTGGTCGAGCTAATTTTAGCTTTGTTTCCCACTTGGCCTAGAAAACAGCTTCTCCAATAAACACTGCAGTTTTTTAGAAATCACCGTGCATTTTCACAGAAAATGCTGTTTTTTTTTTTCTGTTAATTTCTATTTTTCTGTTGTAGATGAACATTTAAAATTAGCCAAAGCTGGACCATCGGGGGCACATTTACAGACACTGGTGATCGTGTTGTTCACAGGTGTTCACCAGAGCCACGCGGGGCTGCGTGTCTGAGCTTCAGACCTCCGTGGGCGTCACCACTGATCTTTCTCCTGCCTGGATGATGGCAGCTGTGAAACACTTTGCAGCCAGACTGGACACGCTCAGCCACATGTTCCTCCTGCAGCCCCGGCTAGCAGCTGAAGTTCTTCAGCGCGGGGCCAAGAGGAGCGAGCAGCCGGGAATGGTGACCGTGACCTTCTGTCTCCATATCATTATTACTGTTTGATCAACATCTTCAAACGTGATCCTTATTATAATGTCTGTTTGTGTTGTGGAGGTGGAGGACATTTTAGCTCTTGGTATCTGTGTGGAGCAGACCAAACATCAGACGGTGACGTCGCTCCACGAGTGTGAGTTGTTTGTGAGCAGAGTGGAGCTCCTGCAGCCGTGTCTGGACCGAGCGTTCAGTCAGAAGTACAGCGCGCTCTGCAGTGCTGCCTGTCTGCTGCACCTGGACTCCATCAGGTGGGAATAACGATTTAAAAACTGTGTGTTTGTTGCAGATTCATTCATAAAGTCTTCTGTCCTTTCAGGTCTTTGTGGCACGGGATGCTCGTCGTTGCATGCTTCATCCAGAACATCATTTTTAAAGTTAATCAAGATGACTCAAAAGTAAAAGACGTGGCTCTGAAGCACTGCAACCTTCATCTGAATGTACGTCGAGATGTTTGTCTTAAGAAAATCTGCTCAATTAATCAGAATAAGCTTTATTATCATTGCACCAAGATACAGTGAGATTATATTCGTACAGTCGTCCGAAAGATGGGCGGAGTGTACGTTGCTGCTGCTGCTACAGAAGCGCGGCCTCTTGTCCTTCATCAGAATACTTTTAGATAGAAAAAGGGAAAAGGCAGGGTTGATAGTGGTATTAAAAAAAATATCTTCACATCTTGTCCTATCAGGACATGATTTAATACATCAAAAAAACTTTACCAGCAAGAACATGTATAAACACATTACATATGCATTTGACGTCAAGACGGTGAGATTTGCCCATGAAGCACTTCCAGATAGGCCATAGTCCTGATAAGATGCTGGTCAGTCGGCAGTTCTGATAAGCCTGCACAGAAGTTCTCGGGGAGAGGGGTTGCCATAGACAAAGCTTTTCCTTAGTTTATACATGTCCCAGGAGAAATTTGATAGTCGGCCTGCTTTTGAGGCCAAACGGGGGAGTCAGATTCAGATAAGCTACAGTTGTTGATTTCTTCATGCAGACTGTTATTTTTTTTTTTTTCTTGTCAGCCTTAAGTCCTGCTGGTACTTTCGAGATCCAAAATGGCCAGATTTATGGCCATTGCACTGGTCCGTGCTATGAGTCTCCTTCAAGGTTGTCTCCAACATGCTGGCAAGTCCCAGAAGCCGCAATTGGCCTGCGATTCTCACAAATCGCTTCCACCTTACGGTTTAGCTCATAAATCGGCTGGTTTTGAGTACTCATAGCACAAACCAAACCTTCAAGGCAGGCAGCCTGACGAGGGTCAAATTAGCTGCAGCTGTTTTCTTTGTATGTTGAGAAACCGGGAACTAGCTGATTCCAAAAAGTAGGAAACCTGTTATAAATCCAATTATATATGTCTTTGGCATCCTCCTGAGACAAAACGGAAAGACACATCAGCTCCCACATCCATGACGTATCCTGCAGCATGAGTCTCAGCAAGCCGTGAGGGCTTTCCGTGACCCTGTCGCTTTGTTGAAAAGATTTTATTGATTGCGTTGAAAGTCCAGCTGGGGCCTCATGTATCAACGGTGCGTACGCACAAAAGCCTTGCGTACGCCATTTTCCACGCAAAACTCCGTATGTATCAAAACAGAACTGAACGTGGAAATGTGCGCAGCCCCACGCCAGCTCCAGGGTTGGCGTACGCACGTTTCTGTGGTTTTGGTTCCATTGGCGACACCTAGAGGTGATTCTGAGAAACTGTTCATGATGTGAAAATCATTATTGTTCACACCAAACACACATGATTAACAATTATTACATCCACATGGACGCAATTAGAATATAACTATTCTATGATTTGGTTAATTATAACATTTTGTTGCTTATGTATAAGGCACATAAAGGCATGTTGCCTGACAATATTCAAACACATTTTGTTAAAAGAGAGAGTGTATATTTTCTTAAAGGAATTGAGATGTTTGTGAAGCCTTATTTTAGTAGTAGTTTGAAGGAACGATCCACAATAATTCAGGGAATAGGATTGTGGAATGGTTTGGAAGATACTGTTAAGAATGCCAGATCACTGTGTACATTTAAGAGACTGATAAAGACGAGTTTCTTGGAAGAATATGGGAATCGTTAATACATATATCTACTTAAGTTGTTGTCTGATTTGATTAAGATGTTTGAGTTTTTATGTTTTTAATTTAGCTAGATTATTTTCTTTTTGAAATAAAATTTTATATATATAATTTGATTTACATTAGAATTGAGTAAAAAGGGGCAGTTTTCATAAGACTAGTTCTTCTTCTGCCACCTTTCATTTTATTTAATTTACCTTTTGTTATTGTATTGTATGTATAATTGTCATGTTTTTAAATGAAATGAATAAATTTTCAAAAAAATAAAAATAAAAAACAAAATAACCTGCAAAAGATATAAAAAACAGAAAGACTGAATAGTCTTGCACAGCTTCAATTCTTGTTTTTTGGTTATTTTTAGCTGTTTTAGCAGTTGAAAAACGTGATGCATGATGGGACAAGACGACATTCCTCTGGTGCAAGGCATATTTAAATGAATTTGCATATTTATATGGAGGCGTGTCAAAGGCGGAGTCGGCCACTCTCTCATGTGCGCTCAATTCCACGTTGATTGTGATGTACAAAAGCAATGTGCGTGGATTCCGGCGTACGCACAGTTTGATACATCTGGATTTTTTTGTGCGTACGCCGTTTTCTGGATTTGACCGTACGTCACTTTTCAGTAAGAAGTCCACGCAAGTCTTTGTACATGAGGCCCCAGCTCACCAGATCATAATAGTATTTTAAATTAGGAAGATGTGTAACAGGAGCTCCGAGACACAGACAGAGAGCAAAAAAGCAGGAGGAAGAGGAGAACAGGGGAGGGAGAGAAAAGGTGTCCTTGAGCGAGTGCAGGAAAAAAATGAATGAAGCCATAAATGTGCTTCCCATGCCTGGAGAGGGTGAATAAAAAAACTTTGTGATCTTCTCTAACAGCTGATGCAGGCGTCACCTGATATAAGAAGTGTGAAGACGCTGCAGCAGCTGATCCGAATCCTCAACTCCTTCCACGACGAGTGCATGAGCCGCGACCTCAGGTCAGAATCTGCAATGAACGTTTACGTTTAGACTAAACTAAAATAATTACTGTATGTCTCCTGCAAAAATGCTGAGTCATGGAAATGTAAAGAAGCTGAAAGTGAGTTGGAAATGTTTCACCAGAACAAGAACGCCGACTCAGCACAAGTTGAAGAGGGTTGGTTTATTTCTGATTCACGGTGAGAACGTCTCTTTTCTTTTCAAGGTTCGGTGTTTCGTGCCCAGTTTGTCTGCTGGAGCTCAGCGAGCCGTCGGCTCTGCCCTGTCAGCACGTCGTCTGCCTGCCGTGTCTTCAGCGCTGCATTCAGCAGAACCGCCGGTTCTGTCCGAAATGTCGCCAAGAGTTACCAAGTGACTTCACGCCGTCTGTTTCCCACAGCGTCAAGTTAGTTCCAAATAATGCCCGACAGAATTTTAAACTTTGACTTTGTTCACTGAAGACAAGCAAATCAACACTTTTTCAATTCTTCTTAAATAATCCTCTCTTGTCTTTATATTTCCAAATATAAAATGATTTATATTTAATTTCTCTCACAGATTGTCGTGAAAATGTAAGAAAGTGCTGTTAATCTTGGAGCATGAAAACAAAAAACACAGTTAACGTTGGAGCCGTGCAGGTGTCTTCAGGGGTTGTTGATGGAGAAGTTTGTGTTTCAGGGCAGCCCTGAAGCAGCAGGTGGCCCTCAGAAGCTGCTGTAACTCCTTCTTCCTGGAGGTGGTGGCCAGGTTCTGTCTGTCCGAGGAGCAGAGGCCCGAGGACGGCGTGGTGGAGCTGCTCTTCTCTTTACTCGTCTCCGCCAACGGTCAGCCACAGAATTAAACTTGGATGAATAAATGAAGTGGCGACGTGCCGCCTCACCCCCCTGTGTTCTGTGACGCAGGAGATGTTTACCGCACCAGAGAGCTCTCCCCCTTCCTGGAGTGTGTGGACAACAGTCCGGTGGTCCGATCGGTGCTGCCCAAGCTACTGCTGCAGCACAGGTGGGAGCGACCATTTCTGCTAAAACACAGCACACTGAAATTTACTGAAGGGAATGAAAACTATCAGAGTGAATCTAAATACAGTATTGTTAGTTCATCATGTTAGTTCATCGTGTTGCATCGTTCAGTTTTGATCAGGTGAAGATCCACATTCAGAACTACCTAAAGAACCTGGAGGAGAACCTTCTGGACAGAGAAGACCGAACAGAACTCTACCTGCTGTTTGTCCGCTGCTTCCAGGTGAAAAACGACACCTTCATTTTTTGACCAGGTCTAACAAGGTCTTAACCAAGTCTTAACTAGATATAACCAGGTATTAACTAGCTCTTAACCAGGTCTTAACCAAGTATTAATCATGTCTAACCAAGTCTAACCAGGTCTTACGGGTCTAATGTCTTAAAGGGGACCACACATGCAAAATTCACTTTTTAATGTTTTTTTACTCAACTTTGGGTATTTACTTCATAAAAAAACAGTCCTTGTGCCAAAAAAATGCACCCAGTGGTTTATTTACTCTAAGTAGATTTATTTTACTGTGATAAGATACGTTTCGTTTTAAAATACTCTCGCATGTGACGTCACAAGCGAGAGGACAACCCACCCAACCTGAGTCCAGCCCCTCACCTAGCAACCCCTGGTTAGGCTCAACCCACTTCTGTATTAAACACATGACTGTTGTTTTTCATGATTTCATCTCATCTTTTGTTTATATGTTCTTAATTTCATGTGTACAGCACTTTGTTGCAGCTGTGTTTTTTTTAAATGGCTTTATAAATAAAGTATAATTGTTATTTTTATGTTTTAGTTCAATTTTTAGTGTATTTGCGATCGCTCCCAACGCGCAGCCGGTAAAAATTAAACGAGCAGACCCCCGGCGTAGGGACCGGTGGCAACGGGACCCCTCCTCTGGCGGATGGAGCGGAGCTTCAACTGTACAGCCTCGCAGCAGCGAGGACCTTCTCCTTACGGATTAATTTACGGGAGACACTTGGTGAACTTTGTGTTGTCTTGACTGGAACAGCGATAACTCCCAAAATCTCCGCGTGCAACGAGCGGAGCTGGCGAACACCGGAAGAGGAACAAGCTAACATTAGCATCGGATTCGGGTGGTCTCATGCTAAAAGGAGCAGCAAATTGCGGCGCGCTCAGACGGGTTTCGGTAAGTTATCTTAAGCTAGCACTAACAGTAAGTCAAATGAGTAATAAAAAAAGAGCTAATTTTAAAACAACAACACATTACAGATACTGGCTGTTACAGAGGGCGTAAACAGATCGTTGAAGGGCGTGGACTTCAGAACTTGTATCAGAAACCGGTCGTTCAAAACGAAAGTTAAAAATGGCAGAATTAAAAAGGGTATAATTAATTATCTAAGAATTATTTTGTGTATTAAAATGAATTAATATTGTCAAGATAGCACACAGACATAACATAAAATTTTTAAAGACCTATATGTTGTCTCCTTTAACCAGGTCTAATCAGGTCTTAACTAACTCTTAACCAGGTCTTAACCAAGTCTTAACCAGGTCTAACCAGGTATTAACCATGTCTTAACCAGGTCTAACCAGGTCTAATTAGGTCTTAACCAGGTCTTAATCAAGTCTAACCAGGTCTTAATCAAGTCTAACCAGGTCTTAATCAAGTCTAACCAGGTCTTACCAAGTCTTAATCAAGTCTTATTCAAGTCTAACCAGGTCTTAAAGGTTCAGTATGTAATTTCTGGAACACGCTGGCACTTAGAAACATTTTGAACAGAGACACGTTTCTGGTCCCTCCTCACTCAGAGCCATATATGACTCAGCTCCACCTCGTTCGCGCTGCAGCCTGGAATGCTCCGCCTCTACATGTCCCGTCTCAACCGCTGCAAAGTTCTGTGATTATATGTTAATAAAACGTTCTAAAAAATAAAATAAAACCATGGAGCACTGGTCCAGCAAAACAAAAACACCCTGAAATCTGCAGAGCTTCACGCAGCCACGTTGGACATGATTTAATTCGCTCGTGACAAATCCACTTCCTCATTTCTGTCAGTGAAGGAAGAAGCGAACACCGCTGCGGGCTCGCTGCAGGGTTGACAGGTGGGGGCGTGGGTTAGGGGGTGAGAAGTTAGAAGCTCTGTTTTTATTGGCTGAATGGCTGGTTATAAAGTCTGTTTTTATTGGCTGGTTAACCGCGGGCCGCTCTCTGGTTTTTATAAATGCTTTTATTACCACCGGGAGACGCCAGAGGACTATCGTTTTTTTTCAGAGATTACATGTCAAACATCTATCTTTCAAGAGATAGTGGCAGAGTGAAGAAATATGTTTTTAAAAAAAAGCTACATACTGAAGCTTTAACTAGGTCTTACCAGGTTCGGTTATTTTTCTTTTTTTTTCTTTAGGATTCTCTGTTGTGCTCAAACGCCAGAAAAGATGGAGGTGGAGAGCATGGAGCAGAAACAAGGTTTCTGAGCAGAATTGCCAGGAAACAGACCGCAGGCAGGCAGGAAGACCCAGCAGAGTTCCTGCTCAACATCGCCAGACTCCGAGTCTGTCTGAGCTCTGCTGCCCAGCTACTGGAGGGAGCCGCACTTCAGCGTGAGTCTCTTTTGTCTGGTCTAATCAGGTCTTAACCAGGTCTAATCAGGTCTTAACCAGGTCTAATCAGGTCTAGTCAGGTCTTAACCAGGTCCAATAAGGTCTTAACCAGGTCTAATCAGGTCTTAACCAGGTCTAATCAGGTCTTAACCAGGTCTAATTAGGTCTTAACCAGGTCTAATCAGGTCTTTACCAGGTCTTAACCAGGTCTAATCAGGTCTTAACCAGGTCTAATCAGGTCTTTACCAGGTCTAACCAGGTCTTAACCAGGTCTAATCAGGTCTTAACCAGGTCTAATCAGGTCTTAACCAGGTCTAATTAGGTCTTAACTAGGTCTAATCAGGTCTTAACCAGGTCTAATAAGGTCTTAACCAGGTCTAATCAGGTCTTAACCAGGTCTAATAAGGTCTTAACCAGGTCTAATCAGGTCTTAACCAGGTCTTAACCAGGTTGTAATCAGGTCGTAACCAGGTCTAATCAGGTCGTAATCAGGTCTAATCAGGTCTTAACCAGGTCTAATCAGGTCTTAGCCAGGTCTAATAAGGTCTAATCAGGTCTAGTCAGGTCTTAACCAGGTCTAATAAGGTCTTAACCAGGTCTAATCAGGTCTTTACCAGGTCTTAACCAGGTCTTAACCAGGTCTATCAGGTCTTAACCAGGTCTAATCAGGTCTTAACCAGGTCTTAACCAGGTCTAATCAGGTCGTAACCTGGTCTAATCAGGTCTTAACCAGGTCTTAACCAGGTCTTAACCATGTCTAATCAGGTCGTAACCTGGTCTAATCAGGTCTTAATCAGGTCTTAACCAGGTCTAATCAGGTCTTAACCAGGTCTTAACCCTTGTCTAATCAGATCTTAACCAGGTCTTAAGCAGGTCTTAAGCAGGTCTTAACCAGGTCTAATCAGCTCTTAACCAGGTCTACCCAGGTTTAATCAGGTCTAACCAGGTCTAATCAGGTCTTAACCAGGACTTAACCATGTCTAATCAGGTCTAATCAGGTCTTAAACTGGTCTAATAAGCTCTTAACCTGGTCTAATCAGGTCGTAACCTGGTCTAAACAGGTCTAATCAGGTCTTAACCAGGTCTAATCAGGTCTAATCAGGTCCTAACCTGGTCTAATCAGGTCTTAACCAGGTCTTAACCAGGTCTTAACCAGGCCTTAACCAGGTCTTAACCAGGTCTAATCAGGTCTTAACCAGGTCTAATCAGGTCTTTACCAGGTCTAACCAGGTCTTAACCAGGTCTAATCAGGTCTTAACCAGGTCTAATCAGGTCTTAACCAGGTCTAATTAGGTCTTAACTAGGTCTAATCAGGTCTTAACCAGGTCTAATAAGGTCTTAACCAGGTCTAATCAGGTCTTAACGAGGTCTAATAAGGTCTTAACCAGGTCTAATCAGGTCTTAACCAGGTCTTAACCAGGTTGTAATCAGGTCATAACCAGGTCTAATCAGGTCTTAACCAGGTCTAATCAGGTCTTAACCAGGTCTAATAAGGTCTTAACCAGGTCTAATCAGGTCTTAACCAGGTCTAATAAGGTCTAATCAGGTCTAGTCAGGTCTTAACCAGGTCTAATAAGGTCTTAACCAGGTCTAATCAGGTCTTTACCAGGTCTTAACCAGGTCTAAACCAGGTCTAATCAGGTCTTAACCAGGTCTATCAGGTCTTAACCAGGTCTAATCAGGTCTTAACCAGGTCTTAACCAGGTCGAATCAGGTCGTAACTTGGTCTAATCAGGTCTTAACCAGGTCTTAACCAGGTCTTAACCATGTCTAATCAGGTCGTAACCTGGTCTAATCAGGTCTTAACCAGGTCTTAATCAGGTCTTAACCAGGTCTAATCAGGTCTTAACCAGGTCTTAACCAGGTCTAATCAGGTCTTAACCCTTGTCTAATCAGGTCTTAACCAGGTCTTAACCTGGTCTAATCAGGTCGTAACCTGGTCTAACCAGGTCTTAATCAGGTCTAATCAGGTCTAATCAGGTCTAATCAGGTCTTAAGCAGGTCTTAAGCAGGTCTTAAGCAGGTCTTAACCAGGTCTAATCAGCTCTTAACCAGGTCTACCCAGGTTTAATCAGGTCTAACCAGGTCTAATCAGGTCTTAACCAGGACTTAACCAGGTCTAATCAGGTCTAATCAGGTCTTAAACTGGTCTAATAAGCTCTTAACCTGGTCTAATCAGGTCGTAACCTGGTCTAAACAGGTCTAATCAGGTCTTAACCAGGTCTAATCAGGTCTAATCAGGTCCTAACCTGGTCTAATCAGGTCTTAACCAGGTCTTAACCAGGTCTTAACCAGGCCTTAACCAGGTCTTAACCAGGTCTAATCAGGTCTTAACCAGGTCTAATCAGGTCTTAACCAGGTCTTAACCAGTTCTAATCAGGTCTTTACCAGGTCTAATCATCTAATGGGCGGCCGTGGTTTAGTGGTAATGGCAGTCGACCCCTGATCGGAAGGTTGGAGGTTCGAATCCCGCATCTGCCCACCATGTGTCGTTGTGTCCCTGGGCAAGACACTTAACCCCGAGTTGCTCCCGGTAGGTCTGGATGGCGCCTTGCAAGGCAGGCTACCACTACCGGTGTATGAATGTCTGAATGAATGGGTGGATGGCTGGTATTGTAAAGTGCTTTGGGGCTCCTCACAGGGGGCTGGAAAGCGCTATATAAATAAGATCCATTTACCATTTAATCAGGTCTAAACCAGGTCTAATCAGGTCTAATCAGGCCTTAACCTCGTCTAATCAGGTCTTAACCAGGTCTAACCAGGTCTTAACCAGGTCTAATCAGATCTTAACCAGGTCTAATCAGGTCTTAAATAGGTTTTAACCAGGTCTAATCAGGTCTTAACCAGGTTTTAACCAGGTCGAATCAGGTCTTAACCTCGTCTAATCAGGTCTTAACCAGGTCGAATCAGGTCTTAACCAGGTCAAATCAGGTCTTAACCAGGTTTTAACCAGGTCTTAACTAGGTCTAATCAGGTCTTAACCATGTCTAATCTGGTCTAATCAGGTCTTAACCAGGTCTTAAGCAGGTCTTAACCAGGTCTAATCAGCTCTTAACCAGGTCTAACCAGGTTTAATCAGGTCTAACCAAGTCTTAACTAGGTCTAATCAGGTCTTAACCAGGACTTAACCAGGTCTAATCACGTCTAATCAGGTCTTAACCTGGTCTAATCGGGTCGTAACCTGGTCTAACCAGGTCTTAATCAGGTCTTAACCAGGTCTAATCAGTTCTTAACCAGGTCTAATCAGGTCTAATCAGGTCTTAACCTGGTCTAATCAGGTCTTAACCAGGTCTAATCAGGTCTAATCAGGTCTTAACCTGGTCTAATCAGGTCTTAACCAGGTCTAATCAGGTCTAATCAGGTCTTAACCTGGTCTAATCAGGTCTTAACCAGGTCTAATCAGGTCTAATCAGGTCTTAACCTGGTCTAATCAGGTCTTAACCAGGTCTTAACCAGGTCTAATCAGGTCTTAACCTGGTCTAATCAGGTCTTAACCAGGTCTAATCAGGTCTAATCAGGTCTTAACCTGGTCTAATCAGGTCTTAACCAGGCCTTAAAGGGGACCACACATGCAAAATTCACTTTTTAATGTTTTTTTTTACTCAACTTTGGGTATTTACTTCATAAAAAAACAGTCCTTGTGCCAAAAAAATGCACCCAGTGGTTTATTTACTCTAAGTAGGTTTATTTTACTGTGATACAAATGGTTCGTTTTAAAATACTCTTGCATGTGACGTCACAAGCGAGAGGACAACCCACCACAACCTGAGTCCAGCCCCTCACCTAGCAACCCCTGGTTAGGCTCAACCAGAGCCATATATATAGAGAGTTCCGACACTCTTTGATGTCGCCGATAGGCTGTCAATCGTTCCAAACAACGGCTATGGAAACCTTGTGGAGCTGCGCTCTCTGGCGGCGACGGAGCGCTACTGCAGGCAGAGTCAGACTGTTTTTTCATTCAACCTTTATTTATACAGGCTAGCCTCGTTGAGTCACGGGGACTCATTTACAAGAGGGACCTGTCTCACTCACACCAAACAACCATCCACTCTCACACTCACACCTAGGGTCAATTTAGAGTCACCAATCAGCCTAACAAGCATGTTTTTTGGTCTGTGGGAGGAAACCGGAGTACCCGGAGGAAACCCACGCATGCACGGGGAGAACATGCAAACTCCACCCAGAAAGGCCCCGGACCGGGATTTGAACCGGCAACCTTCTCGCTGAGAGGCAGCAGCTCTACCAGTTGTGCCACCGTGCTGCCCAAACACCACCGTGCTGTTAAACAGAGCATGGAACAAATCGCCCCCTACATGACCCACGTGACTTCCGCATTCCATTCTTACAACGGCACTCTATGGAAGTGTCGCAACTCTCACTTTATATGGCTCTGGGCTCAACCCACTTCTGTATTAAACACATGACTGTTGTTTTTCATGATTTCATCTCATCTTTTGTTTATATGTTCTTAATTTCATGTGTACAGCACTTTGTTGCAGCTGTGTTTTTTTAAATGGCTTTATAAATAAAGTATAATTGTTATTTTTATGTTTTAGTTCAATTTTTAGTGTATTTGCGATCGCTCCCAACGCGCAGCCGGCAAAAATTAAACGAGCGGACCCCCGGCGTAGGGACCCGGCAACGGGACCCTCTTCTGGCGCGATGGAGCGGAGCTTCAACTGTACAGCCTCGCGCGCAGCAGCGAGGACCTTCTCCTTACGGATTAATTTACGGGAGACACTTGGTGAACTTTGTGTTGTCTTGACTGGAACAGCGATAACTCCCAAAATCTCCGCGTGCAACGAGCGGAGCTGGCGAACACCGGAAGAGGAACAAGCTAACATTAGCATCGGATTCGGGTGGTCTAATGCTAAAAGGAGCAGCAAATTGCGGCGCGCTCAGACGGGTTTCGGTAAGTTATCTTAAGCTAACACTAACAGTAAGTCAAATGAGTAATAAAAAAAGAGCTAATTTTAAAACAACAACACATTACAGATACTGGCTGTTACAGAGGGCGTAAACAGATCGTTGAAGGGCGTGGACTTCAGAACTTATATCAGAAACCGGTCTTTCAAAACGAATGTTAAAAATGGCAGAATTAAAAAGGGTATAGTTGATTATCTATCTTTATTCTGTTTATAACTTTTATGGACAGAATTTCTAGGCACAGCCAAGGTGTTGAGAGGATCCGTTTTGGTGGCCTTAGAATCGCTCTGTTTTTTGCAGATGATGTGGTCCTATTGGCTTCATCAGCTCGTGATCTACAGCTTTCGCTGGAGCGGTTTGCAGCTGAATGTGATGCGGCCGGGATGAGGATCAGTTCCTCCAAATCCGAGGCCATGGTCTTGAGCCGGAAAAGGGTAGCATGCCCTCTCCGGGTCGGGGAGGAGGTCCTGCCCCAAGTGGAGGAGTTTAAGTATCTCGGGATCTTGTTCACGAATGAGGGAAAACTGGAGCGTGAGATCGATAGGCGGATAGGTGCAGCGTCCGCAGTGAAGCGGGCGCTGTACCGGTCTGTCGTGGTGAAGAGAGAGCTGAGTCAAAAGGCAAAGCTCTCAATTTACCGATCGATCTACGTTCCCACCCTCATCTATGGTCATGAGCTTTGGGTTGTGACCGAAAGAACAAGATCTCGGATACAAGCGGCTGAAATGAGTTTTCTCCGCAGGGTGGCTGGACTCTCCCTTAGAGATAGGGTGAGAAGCTCAGTCATCCGGGAGGGACTCGGAGTAGAGCCGCTGCTTCTCCACATCGAGAGGAGCCTGTTGAGGTGCTCCAGGCATGTCTGACTGGGAGAAGACGTCAGGGAAGACCCAGGACACGCTGGAGAGACTACGTCTCTCAATTGGCCTGGGACCAGAAGAGCTGGAAGACATGTCTGGACCTCCCTGCTCAAGATGCTGCCCCCAAGACCCAACTTTGAAACAAGTGGGAGATAAAGGATGAAAAGTTTAGCTTTCAGCAAGCCTTTTTCTGCTTTTAGCTCCTTCATCAAACTTCAACCATGTAATTTAGCACCCACCATTCATGCTGCATTTCATCAAAAACACACATTATTTTGTTTAGGTTTACATTAAAAGTGAAAAGGTGAAAAGCAGTTGGTAAAGCCTTGCTCATTTGTCTGTTATGTTAGTAAAATGGTTTGATGCATCACAAACAATGATGAGTCCAGATACAGGCCGGAGGTGGAACATGTTTTCTAACTGGGATTACATGCACTAAACATATGTGTTGTTTTAATGTAAGGATAAGCACAAATACAATATTATTAGGAGAAAATGTCAAATTAATGTGTCCCAGTTTGTCATTTGGTTGATTTTGAATAAATAATAAATGTTTTATAGAGTTATTACAAGTTAAGATATACATAAATGAGCAATTTGTTGAAGCTTAATTTAGATTTTATAATCTATAATGTTACCATAAACTCATTATATGATTTTTTTTTGTTTGATCTTTTCTCCTGCAGGTCTGGCTCTGAAACATTTAAATAATTTCATGAAGTCAGTTTTTGTTTGGAATCTGACACAAGTGCATAAAGCAAACACAAAACCTCTATCTTTTCTAAAATGCACAGACTGTTTCTACCCTCCACACCCCCAAAAAGTATATACAGTAAATAAAAATTAAATTATGCTTACCATACTCAGTTTTTCTTGTAGTCTAAGCTGTCTGACTCAAGCTAACTTCCACTCTCATCACCACACAGATCACTTTCTCCCAGTCTGTCAGAAACAGCAGCCTCGTCTCTTCTTTTCCCTCTTGGACCAAAAAACTAACAAGCAAAGTTTAGCTCACGAGCACATCGCAGAGCTTCCTGTCAAGTTGGAAGTAAGTAAGTCATGGACAAAACTACCCCTGGGTACAATTCTGGCTACATTCCCTTGCGCTAAATCAAACTGGCATCACTGGCAGCGTGAGACCGCTCAGTCTAAAGACGAGGTGCATTCAAGTCAAAGCGCCTACAACCTCACATGCTGCTTCCACGCAAGCCTGTGTCAAATGTTTACAGAGTGCCTGTGGTTTTCCAGGGACCAATAACCTGGCTGATTTATTGATCCCCTTTTGCTGGTTGAGTTTAAAAAACAGGAATGGAAAGACAGAAAACACACACAGGAGTGAGCAACAATCACAACACAGGACAATCACAAGCCTCTTTCCCTGATTCCTACACTGTATATTACGGTGGCACCAAGGAGTGAGCAACAATCACAACACAGGACAATCACAAGCCTCTTTCCCTGATTCCTACACTGTATATTACGGTGGCACCAAGGTGTAAATGAACAACGTTAAAAAAAATGGAATTACATTTGGAAAAACACTAGCCTGGCCCTCGCCTTCCTGCACAGCTCCGCTCAATTCTCATTTCCCTTCACTGCACAGTCTGGGATTCCTCCCATAGACAACGATTTCTCCGGCCGATTTTTGACCGGACCAATCAGAGAACAGAAGGCGGAGTTTTGAACGACGTCGACTGACGTCGTCATTCAAGATGGCTGCCGCCACGAAGGAATTT
>JBBPBX010041660.1:0-28763 GCA_038048925.1 Garcialebias charrua | reverse complement strand
GAGAGATATTTGTTCTTCTCAGCTTTTACAATCTCTTGATAATGTAACAGGCTCTCTTTGAAAATATCAAAAGAAACATGCAGCTGCTTGTTATTTTTCCACCTCCGCTCTGCTTTCCTGCACTCGCGCCTGGCCGCGCGCGTGACGTCACTCAGCCAGGGCTCGGGAGCAGGTCTGGTGCGCCGGCTCTTCAAAGGAGCGATCGTGTCCAGTGTTTGTGAACAAACAGAGTGGAAGCTGGAAACCAGTTCATCAATATTTAAACTAAGAGAGACTTCAGAGTTCTCCTCGCAGAGACCAAGAAAAGTGGAAGAGAACAGGGCTGGAGAGGAGGAGTTGAACACGCGACAGCGCTGAGGAGGAGCGCGCACTTGAACTGGACAGTGTGTTGGAATGTCAAAAATGACCGGCTTATGATCCGAAAACACAGCGTCGCATATCTCCAAATTTGAGACCTCCAGACCGTGGGACAAGACCAAGTCGAGCGTGTGTCCAAGAATATGTGTAGCAGCGGACACGGATTGCACAAAATTAAAAGAGTCAATAACATTCAAAAAGCTCCTGGAGATGGGCTCATCAGGACAGTCCACACGAAAATTGAAATCTCCAAGTACTAGAGCGGAGTCATATTTGAGCAAGATGTCGGCCAGAAATTCTGAAAAGTCATTTATAAAATCCTTATTGTACTTGGGTGATCGATAGATGACGACACACAAGATGACATGAGAGCGGCCGACTTCAAATGAGCAATGTTCAAAACTTGTAAAAGACTGCAGGCAGACCTGACGGCATTTAAAATCATTTTTAAAAACAACTGCTATTCCTCCTCCTTTCTGACACGACAGGCGCAGGGAGTTAAAATAACAGCAATCAGGAGGAGACAGTTCAATAAGAGCTGCGGGTTCATCAGCTCTCAGCCATGTCTCCGTGACGCAGAGGAAATCCAGATCACGGGACATGAAGAAGTCCCTCAAGATGAAAGATTTGTTTGTCAGTGATCTTGCGTTAACAAGACCGAACCTGGCAGGGGCCGGTGCAGCTGCAGCTGTCTGTGGAGCCCGACGCAGGGCTCGTAGATGACAGGAGTTCACACCACGCCGGCGAGGACGTGGAGAGCAGGGGCCGCGGGGGCGGACCACGTCATCTGAACTGACACACACCAGCCAGCTGTCAGCGGGGTCCAGCGACCGCAGGCTCAGGGAGAAACCAAGAAATGCTCCATTTCTCCTCCGGGAGGTCACGGGAAATCGTGCCAAAAAAGCTTTAAACTTTAAAAGTCTTCCGCTGCGTTTGCCCCGGCGGCGCCGGCGTCTACGCCGAGGGAGAGGAGCGTGGGTGTGGCAGGTGTGAGCAGGTGTCCCACCGGCGAAGGAAAACGGCTGAAACGTCGCACGAACACCACAATCAGAGTCGAATTTCACTAAATCCTTGGCAGAGAAACGAAGATCCAACAATGTTTGGCGATCATACACAAGCAGTGAACTGATACTGGTGATAAAAAATAAAAACAGCACGAACACAAACAGCGAGAGACGGCATGCTAGTGACACCAGCGCCATCTTGCCCAAGACTCGTCACTCTGTGTTGCTTTGGACAAGAAGAAGAAAAACTACTTCTGTTGTCCTCCACTGTGTAACCCCTTCCCACCTGAATATCTCACCTCAAAAATATTCAGGTTTACTTCATCCCCTGTTACGATAAGGTAGAACTTTATTAATCCTTTCTTGATTGTTCAATTTATTGATTGTTCAATTCAAGTCCAGAAAAACACTCATCCCTAAAACAACAAACATTCAATTCAAGTCCCTCAGAGACCGGGGAGCATTGGCGTTCCGCTTGTTAGATTTAAAATGTTAGTCCCCAACGCGGCAGAAGATGTATTGACTGTCAGCTTCGGATGCTAACAGTTAGCTTAAACAGGCTAGGAAAAGCTGGACAGGAAGAACTCCCCTCAACCTTAAAGTGAAGGTTTTACAGAAGACCTCCATGTAAACCCAACTAAAACCATCTGATCCGTGTCTTTATGTGGATTAGATCAAGACCTCTGGAACTTCAAACTGTTCAAAAGTCAAAGTCAACTTTATTGTCAGATCTGCAATATGTACTGTACAGGACATACACAGGACCGGGGTCCTGTGTATGCCCTGTACAGTACAGTACAGTACAGTACGGGACTGAGGTCAGGTATCCACTGCACTGTTCTAGGGCTTGATAAACTGTCTCCACCTGCTCCACCTCTCCTTGTTCTGTGGATCAGATCATGCTAGTGGAAGGAGCCATCTACTGCCTGCAGTCCCGACTGAAGATCCGCAGGTCTGAAGGCAGCATTAATGTTGGAGGCTGTAGCTTCAACTCGTTCCTGAGGAGGACAGTCCGATTCGTAGGTATGAGTCTGCTGCACCGTCCACCTTAAACCTGTTCACCTGAGAACCCATAGACCAGTCCACCTGTGCACCAGTAGACACCTGTCTGTCTGTCTTTACAGGCGTGCATGTGTTTGGTCTCTGTGCGACGGCGCTGCTCACTGACATCATCCAGCTGGCGACAGGTTACCACGCCCCGTTTTTCCTCACCGTTTGTAAACCCAACTACACGCTGGCCGGTGCGTCATGTGACCAGAACACTTACATCACTAAAGACATCTGCTCGGGACACGACCAGCATGCCATCATGACGGCCAGGTGTGCATCTCACTTCCTGTTTGGGTTGTCTGACTGGTGCGGACAGAACATTAATTGTTGGTTTGTCTCTTCCTGTCAGGAGAACGTTTCCTTCCCAGCATGCAACTCTGTCGGCGTTTGCTGCTGTTTATGTGTCAGTAAGTGTAAACAAACACTGTTCTGATGTGGAGCTTCTAATGTTCAGGGACAAATGGGTTTGATCAGTTCTGATGGGTACAAATATGAATCTTCTGATTTGGTTCTGTTTCAGATGTACTTTAACTCAACCATCTCAGACAGCACCAAGCTGCTGAAACCGGTCCTGGTGTTTGCATTTGCCATTGCGGCAGCACTTTCGGGTCTTACCCAGATCACACAGCATCGCAGCCATCCCATCGATGTCTACGTGGGCTTCCTGATTGGAGCATTTATTGCTGCATACCTGGTGAGAACACCTGTCTGACAGAAGTCTGATAAGAGCTTAAGCACCTGAAGAATGTCTCCATGACAACAGTGGACCAGTTTTCATGTCAACGGCAACATCACTGTGTCAGTATGCACATGTTGCCATGGAAACCATGTCAGTATAAACCCGTTGCCATGGAAACCGTGTTAGTATGCACCCGTTTCCATGGAAACCATGTCAGTATACACCTGTTGCCATGGAAACCATGCCAGTATACACCTGTTGCCATGGGAACCATGCCAGTATACACCTGTTGCCATGGAAACCATGCCAGTATACACCTGTTGCCATGGAAACCATGCCAGTATACACCTGTTGCGTAACAGAAGAAATAGTTTTGAAAATTTTCTTGTGAGTTTTTCTCTAATGTCTGATTTGATTTTCCTCCCCCAGGCGTTTCATGCCGTTGCTAATTTCAAGTCATCTGATGATGTCACTCAGGCTCTGCCCCCTCCACCCCCGAAGGAAGACCCCCTGCGTGCACTGACGGAGCGAGGACACGAGTCGGTTTATAACAAGGGCCCTGCCTCAGCCTCAGAGAGTAACGATGAGATTGCGGCTGCTCCGGCCCCCATGGACCGGTTGGAGGGCCTGGGGTCCCTGCAGAGGGAGAAGGGCTCCATGGGGAGCCTGAAGAGGGCCAGCGTAGACGTTGAGCTGCTGGCCCCTCGAAGCCCCATGGGGAAGGAAACCATGCTGACCTTCAGTAACACGCTACCCAGAGCTAGCATGAACGTTAGCGGAGCTCTGTGTTCTTCAGAGACACCAGATGAGCCGGTGCAGGCGATTCAGCCAGTCCAGGCTGTGCAGCGTCGTCTGAAGGCGGTGCAGGTACCTCTAGACCCGATGCGGTCGCAGCAGCTGGTCACAGAATGGAAGCAGAAGTCGATGGAGTTTCATGGCCTGGGAGCCCGGGAAGAGAATGAACCCAGTGAAGATGGTTCTGAAACAAGTTCTGTTGGAACGGACAACACAGGTTCTCAGGCTCCGATATACCAGCCTTCAATCCAGACTGTGAGATCAAGCTCAAGTCGCAACCCCACGCCTCCTCCAGGGGGTGCTAAAGCTGTGGTAACTCCTAGACCTCCACAGATCCCGGAAGCTGGTCCCCCACCAGTGTCTCCAAAAAGTGCTGTGACTCGGGCCAAGTGGATCGCCATCCGGGAGAAGGCAGGTGGGGAGGGATCGGGCCGTGGTGCTGCCAACCAGCCACGACTCATGCAGGTCATCGCCATGTCGAAGCAGCAGGGCCTCCTTCCTTCATCCTCCTCAGAGACCGTCTCCTCTTGCTCTGGCACCTCCTCCACTGTAGACTCCCCACTCTACCGCCCCCCCTCTGAGAACCAACGGGAAGGCCCAGGGATCATCACAGTGGACGCACATGCCCCGCACCATCCTGTTGTGCATGTCCCTTCCCTTCCACAGGCCTCACCCCTGGCAGGTAATGGAAACTCCTGGGATTGGGTGATGGTGTCCAACGGAGACGACCCACGAGACTCTTATGACCTGAACAAGCGGAACCGAGGAGACTCGTCAGCCCGCGGCAGCAGCTTTGGTCCACGCCGATCAGCGTCGCCATCTGCCGCCATCGACCCCCGCCCAGCACCACCTCACCCACAGGTGGACATGTCGGCCGAGGCTCAGCGCAGGGAGATGGCCATGAGACGCAAAACAGCGTTGGTTCTGCTGGATCGAGAGATCCGGAACCACACTGAACAGGAGAACTATTATAAGAGTCTGCAGGGACGCAGGTTCAAAGAATAATTTATTAACCTTTCAGAATAAAAGCCTTATGCTGATATGATTCAACAGCACCACACAACACTGAGACAGCAGAACACCTGGACTGAGGAACACCTGGACTGAGAAACACCTGGACTGAGGAACACCTGGACTGAGAAACACCTGGACTGAGGAACACCTGGACTGAGGAACACCTGGACTGAGGAACACCTGGACTGAGGAACACCTGGACTGAGGAACACCTGGACTGAGGAACACCTGGACTGAGGAACACCTGGACTGAGGAACACCTGGACAGAAAAGGGGACTGTTTCCATTAGGACAGTTGGACTTCAGTTACAAAGGTGAACCGGACCTCAGGAAAGACGTCCTCACAGAGTCTCACAGAGACGATGTGCACCTTGACGAGATGCTGGACAGTTTCCATGACAACTCATACAGTAAATATTCTGGGATCAAAGCACAAAGAAAAGCTTCAGAACATTTACTAAGAGCAGAACCAGAACTCTGCACAGTCCTCCTCGTCAGTTAGCCTGATCCGGTCTTTACCAGGTTCTAAAATGATTCAGATCCATCCTCAAGGGAACAAAACACACAACACATTCCACCATGACAAACAAGTCCAAACCATGAGCCCTCCACCACCGTGCTGACAGCTGGGAGGAGCTGTTTGCTGCAGTGCATTCTGGGTAAAGGTCTGTCCTTAGGTCTGGTTCTGGTCTAGAAGTCTTGTGGTTCCTTCAGGTGAACTTCATTTGTGCTGCTGTGTTGTTTTTAGAGTCGCGACCTTTGACCTGCTGACTGAGGCCTGTAGAGTGAGATGGAGCTCACTGCACGGTCTGACCTTCAGGGTGAACCTGCTGTGAAGACTGTCAGCTGTCTGAAATATTTTCCACTTCTCTGTGTAGAACGATGATCTCCAGAGAGATTAGAAATGACCTTTGACCCTTGCAGGCTGACGGACAGCAGCAGGTCCTTCTCTGAGGCCTTTAAACCGCTGTGCGTTCTGGTTCAGTTTGGGTTCGAGTCGGGTCGATGCAGAACCTGGAAAAGACCGGCTCACTTTGGCTCTGTCCTGGTACCGACTGCAGGGGCGGACCGGGTCTTTCTTCAGGACTGGGTCTCTGTTGTCCATTTCCTGGACCGGTGTGCTTTTGCCTTCGTGTTGTGATGGCTCGTGGTGTTTGTGCACTCTTCTCTGATTGGTCGAGACATATTTGGTGCTGACCTTCTGGATTTAAGACGTGCGACGCCGAGGCTGCCGTCTGCGGTTCTGTTGGACTGAACTGGTGTCTGGTGATTTTTTGGTGAAACTCGTGTTTGTTTATTTTCTTCACAGTGACTCAGAGATGCCCGGGTCTGAACAAACGGCTCCTTTCTTCTTCTGCATGACGCTCAGCTGTTCCTCACCCCAGGAGCAGGTTCTCAAACATGCTACCTGGTCAAAATAAAGGTCAAAACTAGGGATGGGACCGATCCGGTATCGTATCCGATACCAGCATAATTTATATATCGGATTTTCCGATACAACCTGCCGATATTTCCGATCCTTGATGTGTCAGAGAGCACGTGTATTACACCATACTCTGACTTCTGTCTTAACATTGTGTGAGTTAAACCCAAAGAAGACACTCTGAGCCTCACAACAAGTATTACCCAAACTTTAATAGCACACAAGAGGCAGGTCTTTGCACTTTGAGATTTTTATTAATGAAAAGTGCATTATAAATTGAATTCATTATTAGTATTATTATTAGGTCTATATCACAGACGTCCTTCTGACTCATGGTGCAGCCCGGAACACTAAAATACTGCTAAGCATTATGGAAAATCCAAACTATACATTGAAAATTTAAACTACCGGTATACATTGAATTTATAAATGTAAATTCAATGTATACGGTAGTTTAAATCTGTATCTGTTGATCAAAACCAACAAGAATTACAACTCATACTGCCACAATCAAAAACAGAACTAAAAAACGGGGAGGGGACTGTGTTGATTTCCCATAATGCTTAGCGGTATTTTAGTGTTCCGGGCTGCACCATGAGTCAGAAGGACGTCTGTGGTATAGACCTGCCTCTTGTGTGCTATTAAAGTTTGGGTAATACCTGTTGTGAGGCTCAGAGTGTCTTCTTTGGGTTTAACTCACACAATGTTAAGACAGAAGTCACAGAGTATGGTGCAATACACGTGCTCTCCATTCAAGAAATTCATTATTACAGCCTCATATACCTGAACGGTATCGGATCGGGAAAGTATCGGTATCGACCGATAACCAGATTTAAGTATCGGTATCGGATCGGAAGTAAGAAATGTGGATCGTGCATCCCTAGTCAAAACCAGGTCAGCTGAGTGTTCTGATGGGTTCTGTACCGGTTCTGCTGCTGTATCGGTGTCTGTGTTGCATGGGACTTACAGCTTGAGTTGATCTTTGAAACATCGGATTGTTCCCATTTGAATGTAAAACTTTACGACGATGATGACGATGATGCATGCTCTGTGTGCTCATTAAAACATGTTCTTCATCACTTTGGTTCTGTTGTCTTCTTGCAGCGTCTGAACTCTTTTGGACCTTCCAGAACTTTGAGTTGTTATTTTTAAATCCTTTGTCTCCGAAGCTCCAGGACGACGCGCAGTTTGTTGAAAGTTGGAGACTTCTCTGGTGACTGGTTTAAAAACTGCTCTGCAGTGATGTCACCAGGACTTCCAGCCCTCGAGCTTCACAATAACACCAAACATTATACGACGGGACTTCCCATCGCAACAGCAGTTGACAGTGAAAAATCTATTTCTAAGTAAATTATATATCTTATAAAACAGGATTATTTCTAATAATAAAAAAATATAAAATTATTATAATTATAATTATATATAATTATAAAAATATTATATTTTAATATTTTTTTCACAAAATACTAGTCAGTTTTTGAAAGCCATCTCAGTCTAAAAAAAAACATCAAATTCAAATGTCTTAAAAAAAACTCTTTAATGGTATTTTGTAAAAACAAAAAAAACAAAAACACATCACATTTCAAGAAAGTTCATTCTCAACTCACATCACATTTCAGTTTTTAAAAATTTACAAAATATTTATTTTGACAATTTTAGACAAAAACAAACAAACATCCATCATCTTTTACCCCATTTTGGGTCACGGGGGTTGACGGTGCCCATGTCCAGCAATCATTGTTCGAGGGGCGGGATACACCCTGGACAGGTTTCCAGTCCATCACAGGGACACCTGGACAGGTCTCCAGTCCATCACAGGGACACCTGGACAGGTCTCCAGTCCATCACAGGGACACCTGGACAGGTCTCCAGTCCATCACAGGGACACCTGGACAGGTCTCCAGTCCATCACAGGGACACCTGGACAGGTCTCCAGTCCATCACAGGGACACCTGGACAGGTCTCCAGTCCATCACAGGGACACCTGGACAGGTCTCCAGTCCATCACAGGGACACCTGGACAGGTCTTCAGTCCATCACAGGGACACCTGGACAGGTCTTCAGTCCATCACAGGGACACCTGGACAGGTCTTCAGTCCATCACAGGGACACCTGGACAGGTCTTCAGTCCATCACAGGGACACCTGGACAGGTCTCCAGTCCATCACAGGGACACCTGGACAGGTCTCCAGTCCATCACAGGGACACCTGGACAGGTCTTCAGTCCATCACAGGGACACCTGGACAGGTCTCCAGTCCATCACAGGGACACCTGGACAGGTCTCCAGTCCATCACAGGGACACCTGGACAGGTCTTCAGTCCATCACAGGGACACCTGGACAGGTCTCCATACATGCACACCTCCATCTCTTGGTGTTCTGGAGGCAAACCAGTAGCTGGAGTGTAACCATGGCAACAGCAGCCAGGGATCTGTGTGTGTGCGTGACCACAGCGCTGCACAAACACACACTTCTGTTTGTTTTCACGATAACGCCTCCGGTTGAAAAAAAAAATCGTGTTTGATTCTGTTTCAGAAAAACAGAAAGACGTGGACAGAAGCAGAGAAGGACACAATTGATTGGACGCTCGTCTTCAAAGAGTCTGATCGATCGAGCTCCACAACTGTTCTTAAAACGTTTGAGAAATATTATCATGAAAACACACAGAAGCATGTGTTTGTCAAGAGGAGTCAGTGGAGGAGGTTCATCTGGTCAGGATGCTCCTGGGCGCCTCCCCAGGGAGGAGGGGCTTCATGTCTGACTGGGAGAAGACCCAGGACACTCTGGAGACACATGTCTCTCTGTTGGAGACGCATGTCTCTCTGTTGGAGACACATATCTCTCTGTTGGAGACGCATGTCTCTCTGTTGGAGACGCATGTCTCTCTGTTGGAGACACATATCTCTCTGTTGGAGACGCATGTCTCTCTGTTGGAGACGCATGTCTCTCTGTTGGAGACGCATGTCTCTCTGTTGGAGACGCATGTCTCTCTGTTGGAGACGCATGTCTCTCTGTTGGAGACGCATGTCTCTCTGTTGGAGACGCATGTCTCTCTGTTGGAGACGCATGTCTCTCTGTTGGAGACGCATGTCTCTCTGTTGGAGACGCATGTCTCTCTGTTGGAGACGCATGTCTCTCTGTTGGAGACGCATGTCTCTCTGTTGGAGACACATGTCTCTCTGTTGGAGACGCATGTCTCTCTGTTGGAGACGCATGTCTCTCTGTTGGAGACGCATGTCTCTCTGTTGGAGACGCATGTCTCTCTGTTGGAGACGCATGTCTCTCTGTTGGAGACGCATGTCTCTCTGTTGGAGACGCATGTCTCTCTGTTGGAGACGCATGTCTCTCTGTTGGAGACGCATGTCTCTCTGTTGGAGACGCATGTCTCTCTGTTGGAGACGCATGTCTCTCTGTTGGAGACGCATGTCTCTCTGTTGGAGACGCATGTCTCTCTGTTGGAGACGCATGTCTCTCTGTTGGAGACGCATGTCTCTCTGTTGGAGACGCATGTCTCTCTGTTGGAGACACATGTCTCTCTGTTGGAGACGCATGTCTCTCTGTTGGAGACACATGTCTCTCTGTTGGAGACGCATGTCTCTCTGTTGGAGACGCATGTCTCTCTGTTGGAGACGCATGTCTCTCTGTTGGAGACACATGTCTCTCTGTTGGAGACGCATGTCTCTCTGTTGGAGACGCATGTCTCTCTGTTGGAGACACATATCTCTCTGTTGGAGACGCATGTCTCTCTGTTGGAGACGCATGTCTCTCTGTTGGAGACACATGTCTCTCTGTTGGAGACGCATGTCTCTCTGTTGGAGACGCATGTCTCTCTGTTGGAGACGCATGTCTCTCTGTTGGAGACGCATGTCTCTCTGTTGGAGACGCATGTCTCTCTGTTGGAGACACATGTCTCTCTGTTGGAGACGCATGTCTCTCTGTTGGAGACGCATGTCTCTCTGTTGGAGACGCATGTCTCTCTGTTGGAGACACATGTCTCTCTGTTGGAGACGCATGTCTCTCTGTTGGAGACGCATGTCTCTCTGTTGGAGACGCATGTCTCTCTGTTGGAGACGCATGTCTCTCTGTTGGAGACGCATGTCTCTCTGTTGGAGACGCATGTCTCTCTGTTGGAGACGCATGTCTCTCTGTTGGAGACGCATGTCTCTCTGTTGGAGACGCATGTCTCTCTGTTGGAGACGCATGTCTCTCTGTTGGAGACGCATGTCTCTCTGTTGGAGACGCATGTCTCTCTGTTGGAGACGCATGTCTCTCTGTTGGAGACGCATGTCTCTCTGTTGGAGACACATGTCTCTCTGTTGGAGACGCATGTCTCTCTGTTGGAGACGCATGTCTCTCTGTTGGAGACGCATGTCTCTCTGTTGGAGACGCATGTCTCTCTGTTGGAGACGCATGTCTCTCTGTTGGAGACGCATGTCTCTCTGTTGGAGACGCATGTCTCTCTGTTGGAGACACATGTCTCTCTGTTGGAGACGCATGTCTCTCTGTTGGAGACGCATGTCTCTCTGTTGGAGACGCATGTCTCTCTGTTGGAGACACATGTCTCTCTGTTGGAGACGCATGTCTCTCTGTTGGAGACGCATGTCTCTCTGTTGGAGACGCATGTCTCTCTGTTGGAGACGCATGTCTCTCTGTTGGAGACGCATGTCTCTCTGTTGGAGACGCATGTCTCTCTGTTGGAGACGCATGTCTCTCTGTTGGAGACGCATGTCTCTCTGTTGGAGACACATGTCTCTCTGTTGGAGACGCATGTCTCTCTGTTGGAGACACATATCTCTCTGTTGGAGACGCATGTCTCTCTGTTGGAGACGCATGTCTCTCTGTTGGAGACGCATGTCTCTCTGTTGGAGACGCATGTCTCTCTGTTGGAGACACATGTCTCTCTGTTGGAGACGCATGTCTCTCTGTTGGAGACGCATGTCTCTCTGTTGGAGACGCATGTCTCTCTGTTGGAGACACATGTCTCTCTGTTGGAGACGCATGTCTCTCTGTTGGAGACGCATGTCTCTCTGTTGGAGACGCATGTCTCTCTGTTGGAGACACATGTCTCTCTGTTGGAGACGCATGTCTCTCTGTTGGAGACGCATGTCTCTCTGTTGGAGACGCATGTCTCTCTGTTGGAGACACATGTCTCTCTGTTGGAGACACATGTCTCTCTGTTGGAGACACATGTCTCTCTGTTGGAGACGCATGTCTCTCTGTTGGAGACGCATGTCTCTCTGTTGGAGACGCATGTCTCTCTGTTGGAGACGCATGTCTCTCTGTTGGAGACGCATGTCTCTCTGTTGGAGACGCATGTCTCTCTGTTGGAGACGCATGTCTCTCTGTTGGAGACGCATGTCTCTCTGTTGGAGACGCATGTCTCTCTGTTGGAGACGCATGTCTCTCTGTTGGAGACGCATGTCTCTCTGTTGGAGACGCATGTCTCTCTGTTGGAGACGCATGTCTCTCTGTTGGAGACACATGTCTCTCTGTTGGAGACGCATGTCTCTCTGTTGGAGACGCATGTCTCTCTGTTGGAGACGCATGTCTCTCTGTTGGAGACGCATGTCTCTCTGTTGGAGACGCATGTCTCTCTGTTGGAGACGCATGTCTCTCTGTTGGAGACGCATGTCTCTCTGTTGGAGACGCATGTCTCTCTGTTGGAGACGCATGTCTCTCTGTTGGAGACGCATGTCTCTCTGTTGGAGACGCATGTCTCTCTGTTGGAGACGCATGTCTCTCTGTTGGAGACGCATGTCTCTCTGTTGGAGACGCATGTCTCTCTGTTGGAGACGCATGTCTCTCTGTTGGAGACGCATGTCTCTCTGTTGGAGACGCATGTCTCTCTGTTGGAGACGCATGTCTCTCTGTTGGAGACGCATGTCTCTCTGTTGGAGACGCATGTCTCTCTGTTGGAGACGCATGTCTCTCTGTTGGAGACGCATGTCTCTCTGTTGGAGACGCATATCTCTCTGTTGGAGACGCATGTCTCTCTGTTGGAGACGCATGTCTCTCTGTTGGAGACGCATGTCTCTCTGTTGGAGACGCATGTCTCTCTGTTGGAGACGCATGTCTCTCTGTTGGAGACGCATGTCTCTCTGTTGGAGACACATGTCTCTCTGTTGGAGACGCATGTCTCTCTGTTGGAGACGCATGTCTCTCTGTTGGAGACGCATGTCTCTCTGTTGGAGACGCATGTCTCTCTGTTGGAGACGCATGTCTCTCTGTTGGAGACACATATCTCTCTGTTGGAGACGCATGTCTCTCTGTTGGAGACGCATGTCTCTCTGTTGGAGACGCATGTCTCTCTGTTGGAGACGCATGTCTCTCTGTTGGAGACACATGTCTCTCTGTTGGAGACGCATGTCTCTCTGTTGGAGACGCATGTCTCTCTGTTGGAGACGCATGTCTCTCTGTTGGAGACGCATGTCTCTCTGTTGGAGACGCATGTCTCTCTGTTGGAGACGCATGTCTCTCTGTTGGAGACGCATGTCTCTCTGTTGGAGACGCATGTCTCTCTGTTGGAGACGCATGTCTCTCTGTTGGAGACACATATCTCTCTGTTGGAGACGCATGTCTCTCTGTTGGAGACGCATGTCTCTCTGTTGGAGACGCATGTCTCTCTGTTGGAGACGCATGTCTCTCTGTTGGAGACGCATGTCTCTCTGTTGGAGACGCATGTCTCTCTGTTGGAGACGCATGTCTCTCTGTTGGAGACGCATGTCTCTCTGTTGGAGACGCATGTCTCTCTGTTGGAGACGCATGTCTCTCTGTTGGAGACGCATGTCTCTCTGTTGGAGACGCATGTCTCTCTGTTGGAGACGCATGTCTCTCTGTTGGAGACGCATGTCTCTCTGTTGGAGACGCATGTCTCTCTGTTGGAGACGCATGTCTCTCTGTTGGAGACGCATGTCTCTCTGTTGGAGACGCATGTCTCTCTGTTGGAGACGCATGTCTCTCTGTTGGAGACGCATGTCTCTCTGTTGGAGACGCATGTCTCTCTGTTGGAGACGCATGTCTCTCTGTTGGAGACGCATGTC
Organism: Garcialebias charrua; assembly: GCA_038048925.1. Classification (NCBI taxonomy): domain Eukaryota; kingdom Metazoa; phylum Chordata; class Actinopteri; order Cyprinodontiformes; family Rivulidae; genus Garcialebias; species Garcialebias charrua. The sequence continues at coordinate 15,401 of JBBPBX010041660.1, read as the reverse complement.
TCTCTGTTGGAGACGCATGTCTCTCTGTTGGAGACGCATGTCTCTCTGTTGGAGACGCATATCTCTCTGTTGGAGACGCATGTCTCTCTGTTGGAGACGCATGTCTCTCTGTTGGAGACGCATATCTCTCTGTTGGAGACGCATGTCTCTCTGTTGGAGACGCATGTCTCTCTGTTGGAGACACATGTCTCTCTGTTGGAGACGCATGTCTCTCTGTTGGAGACGCATGTCTCTCTGTTGGAGACGCATGTCTCTCTGTTGGAGACGCATGTCTCTCTGTTGGAGACGCATGTCTCTCTGTTGGAGACGCATGTCTCTCTGTTGGAGACGCATGTCTCTCTGTTGGAGACGCATGTCTCTCTGTTGGAGACGCATGTCTCTCTGTTGGAGACGCATGTCTCTCTGTTGGAGACGCATGTCTCTCTGTTGGAGACGCATGTCTCTCTGTTGGAGACGCATGTCTCTCTGTTGGAGACGCATGTCTCTCTGTTGGAGACGCATGTCTCTCTGTTGGAGACGCATGTCTCTCTGTTGGAGACGCATGTCTCTCTGTTGGAGACGCATGTCTCTCTGTTGGAGACGCATGTCTCTCTGTTGGAGACGCATGTCTCTCTGTTGGAGACGCATGTCTCTCTGTTGGAGACGCATGTCTCTCTGTTGGAGACGCATGTCTCTCTGTTGGAGACACATGTCTCTCTGTTGGAGACGCATGTCTCTCTGTTGGAGACACATGTCTCTCTGTTGGAGACGCATGTCTCTCTGTTGGAGACGCATGTCTCTCTGTTGGAGACGCATGTCTCTCTGTTGGAGACACATATCTCTCTGTTGGAGACGCATGTCTCTCTGTTGGAGACGCATGTCTCTCTGTTGGAGACGCATGTCTCTCTGTTGGAGACGCATGTCTCTCTGTTGGAGACGCATGTCTCTCTGTTGGAGACGCATGTCTCTCTGTTGGAGACGCATGTCTCTCTGTTGGAGACACATATCTCTCTGTTGGAGACACATATCTCTCTGTTGGAGACACATGTCTCTCTGTTGGAGACACATGTCTCTCTGTTGGAGACACATGTCTCTCTGTTGGAGACGCATGTCTCTCTGTTGGAGACGCATGTCTCTCTGTTGGAGACGCATGTCTCTCTGTTGGAGACGCATATCTCTCTGTTGGAGACGCATATCTCTCTGTTGGAGACACATATCTCTCTGTTGGAGACACATATCTCTCTGTTGGAGACACATATCTCTCTGTTGGAGACACATATCTCTCTGTTGCAGACACATATCTCTCTGTTGGAGACACATGTCTCTCTGTTGGAGACACATGTCTCTCTGTTGCAGACACATATCTCTCTGTTGCAGACACATATCTCTCTGTTGGAGACACATGTCTCTCTGTTGGAGACACATGTCTCTCTGTTGGAGACACATGTCTCTCTGTTGGAGACACATGTCTCTCTGTTGGAGACGCATGTCTCTCTGTTGGAGACACATGTCTCTCTGTTGCAGACACATATCTCTCTGTTGGAGACGCATGTCTCTCTGTTGGAGACACATGTCTCTCTGTTGCAGACACATATCTCTCTGTTGCAGACACATATCTCTCTGTTGCAGACACATATCTCTCTGTTGGAGACACATGTCTCTCTGTTGGAGACACATGTCTCTCTGTTGGAGACACATGTCTCTCTGTTGCAGACACATATCTCTCTGTTGGAGACGCATGTCTCTCTGTTGGAGACACATGTCTCTCTGTTGCAGACACATATCTCTCTGTTGCAGACACATATCTCTCTGTTGCAGACACATATCTCTCTGTTGGAGACACATGTCTCTCTGTTGGAGACGCATGTCTCTCTGTTGGAGACACATATCTCTCTGTTGGAGACACATGTCTCTCTGTTGGAGACGCATGTCTCTCTGTTGGAGACACATATCTCTCTGTTGGAGACGCATGTCTCTCTGTTGGAGACGCATGTCTCTCTGTTGGAGACGCATGTCTCTCTGTTGGAGACGCATGTCTCTCTGTTGGAGACGCATGTCTCTCTGTTGGAGACGCATGTCTCTCTGTTGGAGACACATATCTCTCTGTTGGAGACGCATGTCTCTCTGTTGGAGACGCATGTCTCTCTGTTGGAGACGCATGTCTCTCTGTTGGAGACGCATGTCTCTCTGTTGGAGACGCATGTCTCTCTGTTGGAGACGCATGTCTCTCTGTTGGAGACGCATGTCTCTCTGTTGGAGACGCATGTCTCTCTGTTGGAGACGCATGTCTCTCTGTTGGAGACGCATGTCTCTCTGTTGGAGACGCATGTCTCTCTGTTGGAGACGCATGTCTCTCTGTTGGAGACGCATGTCTCTCTGTTGGAGACGCATGTCTCTCTGTTGGAGACGCATGTCTCTCTGTTGGAGACGCATGTCTCTCTGTTGGAGACGCATGTCTCTCTGTTGGAGACGCATGTCTCTCTGTTGGAGACGCATGTCTCTCTGTTGGAGACGCATGTCTCTCTGTTGGAGACGCATGTCTCTCTGTTGGAGACGCATGTCTCTCTGTTGGAGACGCATGTCTCTCTGTTGGAGACGCATGTCTCTCTGTTGGAGACGCATGTCTCTCTGTTGGAGACGCATGTCTCTCTGTTGGAGACGCATGTCTCTCTGTTGGAGACGCATGTCTCTCTGTTGGAGACGCATGTCTCTCTGTTGGAGACGCATGTCTCTCTGTTGGAGACGCATGTCTCTCTGTTGGAGACGCATGTCTCTCTGTTGGAGACGCATGTCTCTCTGTTGGAGACGCATGTCTCTCTGTTGGAGACACATGTCTCTCTGTTGGAGACGCATATCTCTCTGTTGGAGACGCATGTCTCTCTGTTGGAGACGCATGTCTCTCTGTTGGAGACGCATGTCTCTCTGTTGGAGACACATGTCTCTCTGTTGGAGACACATATCTCTCTGTTGGAGACGCATGTCTCTCTGTTGGAGACACATGTCTCTCTGTTGGAGACGCATGTCTCTCTGTTGGAGACGCATGTCTCTCTGTTGGAGACGCATGTCTCTCTGTTGGAGACACATATCTCTCTGTTGGAGACGCATATCTCTCTGTTGGAGACACATGTCTCTCTGTTGGAGACGCATGTCTCTCTGTTGGAGACGCATGTCTCTCTGTTGGAGACGCATGTCTCTCTGTTGGAGACACATATCTCTCTGTTGGAGACACATATCTCTCTGTTGGAGACACATGTCTCTCTGTTGGAGACACATGTCTCTCTGTTGGAGACACATGTCTCTCTGTTGGAGACACATATCTCTCTGTTGCAGACACATATCTCTCTGTTGCAGACACATATCTCTCTGTTGGAGACACATGTCTCTCTGTTGGAGACACATGTCTCTCTGTTGGAGACACATGTCTCTCTGTTGGAGACACATGTCTCTCTGTTGGAGACGCATGTCTCTCTGTTGGAGACACATGTCTCTCTGTTGCAGACACATATCTCTCTGTTGGAGACGCATGTCTCTCTGTTGGAGACACATGTCTCTCTGTTGCAGACACATATCTCTCTGTTGCAGACACATATCTCTCTGTTGCAGACACATATCTCTCTGTTGGAGACACATGTCTCTCTGTTGGAGACACATGTCTCTCTGTTGGAGACACATGTCTCTCTGTTGCAGACACATATCTCTCTGTTGGAGACGCATGTCTCTCTGTTGGAGACACATGTCTCTCTGTTGCAGACACATATCTCTCTGTTGCAGACACATATCTCTCTGTTGCAGACACATATCTCTCTGTTGGAGACACATGTCTCTCTGTTGGAGACGCATGTCTCTCTGTTGGAGACACATATCTCTCTGTTGCAGACACATGTCTCTCTGTTGGAGACACATGTCTCTCTGTTGCAGACACATATCTCTCTGTTGCAGACACATATCTCTCTGTTGGAGACACATGTCTCTCTGTTGGAGACACATATCTCTCTGTTGGAGACACATGTCTCTCTGTTGGAGACACATGTCTCTCTGTTGCAGACACATATCTCTCTGTTGGAGACGCATGTCTCTCTGTTGGAGACACATATCTCTCTGTTGGAGACACATGTCTCTCTGTTGGAGACACATATCTCTCTGTTGGAGACGCATGTCTCTCTGTTGGAGACACATGTCTCTCTGTTGCAGACACATATCTCTCTGTTGCAGACACATATCTCTCTGTTGCAGACACATATCTCTCTGTTGGAGACACATGTCTCTCTGTTGGAGACACATGTCTCTCTGTTGGAGACACATGTCTCTCTGTTGGAGACACATGTCTCTCTGTTGGAGACACATGTCTCTCTGTTGGAGACACATGTCTCTCTGTTGCAGACACATGTCTCTCTGTTGGAGACACATGTCTCTCTGTTGGAGACACATATCTCTCTGTTGGAGACACATGTCTCTCTGTTGGAGACACATATCTCTCTGTTGGAGACGCATGTCTCTCTGTTGGAGACACATATCTCTCTGTTGGAGACACATGTCTCTCTGTTGGAGACGCATGTCTCTCTGTTGGAGACACATGTCTCTCTGTTGCAGACACATGTCTCTCTGTTGGAGACACATATCTCTCTGTTGGAGACACATGTCTCTCTGTTGGAGACACATATCTCTCTGTTGGAGATGCATGTCTCTCTGTTGCAGACACATATCTCTCTGTTGGAGACGCATATCTCTCTGTTGGAGATGCATGTCTCTCTGTTGGAGACACATATCTCTCTGTTGGAGACGCATGTCTCTCTGTTGCAGACACATGTCTCTCTGTTGGAGACACATATCTCTCTGTTGGAGACACATGTCTCTCTGTTGGAGACACATATCTCTCTGTTGGAGATGCATGTCTCTCTGTTGGAGACACATGTCTCTCTGTTGCAGACACATATCTCTCTGTTGGAGACGCATGTCTCTCTGTTGGAGACACATGTCTCTCTGTTGGAGACGCATATCTCTCTGTTGGAGACGCATGTCTCTCTGTTGGAGACGCATGTCTCTCTGTTGGAGACGCATGTCTCTCTGTTGGAGACACATATCTCTCTGTTGGAGACGCATGTCTCTCTGTTGGAGACGCATGTCTCTCTGTTGGAGACACATATCTCTCTGTTGGAGACGCATGTCTCTCTGTTGGAGACACATGTCTCTCTGTTGGAGACGCATGTCTCTCTGTTGGAGACGCATGTCTCTCTGTTGGAGACGCATGTCTCTCTGTTGGAGACACATGTCTCTCTGTTGGAGACGCATGTCTCTCTGTTGGAGACGCATGTCTCTCTGTTGGAGACACATATCTCTCTGTTGGAGACGCATGTCTCTCTGTTGGAGACGCATGTCTCTCTGTTGGAGACACATATCTCTCTGTTGGAGACGCATATCTCTCTGTTGGAGACGCATGTCTCTCTGTTGGAGACACATATCTCTCTGTTGGAGACGCATATCTCTCTGTTGGAGACGCATGTCTCTCTGTTGGAGACACATATCTCTCTGTTGGAGACGCATGTCTCTCTGTTGGAGACGCATGTCTCTCTGTTGGAGACACATATCTCTCTGTTGGAGACGCATGTCTCTCTGTTGGAGACGCATGTCTCTCTGTTGGAGACACATGTCTCTCTGTTGGAGACACATGTCTCTCTGTTGGAGACGCATGTCTCTCTGTTGGAGACACATATCTCTCTGTTGGAGACGCATGTCTCTCTGTTGGAGACGCATGTCTCTCTGTTGGACTGGGAATACCTTGAAGTCCTCCCAGAAGAACTGGAAGAGGCTGTGGAGAGAGATGTCTCTGGACCTACATGATCAAGATGCTGCCCCGAGACCTGATTCCAGAACAAGAGAGAGATGATGGATGGATGGATGGATGGATGGATGGATGGATGGATAAATATTTTCAGTTTAAAGGGTCAAAATGTTTGCAACGTATCAGTGAAGAGAGAATAAAAGTGTCAGTAAAAAGCATCTCTCGGTCTGTCATATTCGATAAAATTCTGTGTAGAGCTCAGGGTTTAGAATGACAGTGACCTGACAGACTGAGCTCTGGGTTTAGAATGACAGTGACCTGACAGACTGAGCTCAGGGTTTAGAATGACAAGGCCTGGATCCAGTAACCCAATGTGTTCTCTCTTTGACTGCATCTCTGAAATCAAACATTGGCTAAACAATAACTTCCTATTTTTAAATGACAGTAAAACAGAATGGATTTTATTTGGTAACAAAGATGCAACTGGCCTGGGAAATGTGAACATTAACTTCAGTGACAGTGTGAAAAACCTTGGAGTGACCTTTGATAAGGCTTTACATTTTGACAAACACATCGCCTCTGTTGTCCGGTCTGGATTTTTTTATTTACGTCTTTTAAAAAAGGTCAAACCCTTTTTAAACCGTTGTGACTTGGAGAAGGCTGTTCATGCTTTTATCAGTTCTAGGCTCGATTATTGTAACGCTCTGTATGTTGGTGTGCCTCAGTCAACACTGAGCCGCCTCCAGCTTGTTCAGAATGCAGCAGCTCGCCTTTTAACCAACACGACCACATCACACCTGTTTTATTCTCACTACATTGGCTTCCTGTCCGTTTTAGGATAGATTTTAAACTTTTATTATTTGTTTTTAAAGCTCTGAATGGCCTCGCTCCTACTTATATAACGGAGTTGTTAAGTTTCCCCGCCCGCTCCAGGTCTCTGAGGTCAGATAGCCAACTCTTGCTCTCTGTTCCACGGACAAAATATAAACGTTGGGGTGACCGTGCCTTTTCTGCGGCCGCACCTCGACTCTGGAATACACTCCCACTTGAGCTACGCCAGATTACTGAACTTGGCCCTTTTAAATCAAAGCTTAAGACTTTTTTATTCAAACTGGCTTTTAGTAATTAAATATGTGGTGACATTTCTGGTTTTATTTTTGCTTTTATGTTGTGTTTTTCTTGATTTTTAATCTGTCTTTTTAAGTACTGCACTGTTTTTTGTTAAGCACTTTGGTCACCACCACCGTGGTTGTGTAAAGTGCTATACACTGAAAAAAAGAACTTGTTGGTTTAACGTAATATAATGGTGGAAATTGGTTGCACACATACATTTTGCTTTGGCAGCACCAATAACAATCAAGTTAAATTAACACAAAATTTTAACATTGGAAAAAGATGAATATATAGTGTTGAAGAAATGTGATTGAAACACATTAGGATGACATGATTTGAGCTTATGGAATACTTTAATCTGACACAAAATTTTCACTTTGGAAAAAGATGAATATATTGTGTTGAAGAAATGTGATTTAAACACATTATGACGACATGATTTGAGCTTATGGAATACTTTAATCTGACACAATTTTATCCCTTTATTCCAACACTATTTAATAACTTTCACTTAAATACCACTTTTTAATTAAAAACTACACATTATCTTCATTTTAAATGTTAGTATTATATTCAAGTGTCAAACTAAATTTTACGAATGTCTCCTAAACTGCATTTTTCTCTTCCAAGACAGTTGCCAGCAACCCTTAATCTTTACAAACAAAATGACTATTTTCCCTAATTAACCTTCTTAAAGAAAGGTCAAAGGCCACGATCTTTGAAAAACACAAATTCAGCTCAAGAAGGTCCGTATTGTCTAGATAAAATTAAAATATTACAACAGTTGACAATTCAGTGCAGCTGTTGGACTGACTTAAAAATGCAGAAATGTTCCAATTAACATTTAAATAAACATTTACTAGGATAATAACACTAACTTTTCTAAACATAAACAACATTAACCATTTTACCTCTTAATAAAAATCAGCAGTTTCATTTCAAAACCTTTATTTATGAACCAGAAACTATACAGCAACAATACAGTGAATGTAAAAAAAGTGCCATTTGTTAAAAGGAAAAAAAGTGCCGTTTGTTCAAATATAAAAAGTGCCGTTTGTTCAAATATAAAAAGTGCCGTTTGTTCAAATAAAAAAAAAGTGCCGTTTGTTAAAATAAAAAAAGTGTCGTTTGTTCAAAGAAAAGAAGTGCCATTTGTTCAAAGAAGCATATTGAAAATATCCAATCTCGACTCGTTTTGAACATTACCAAACAAGTCATTTCAAACTAACCTGATGTCACTCTACAGCTTTTCATTTTTAAACAAAAATGTTAATGTAAACTGAAATAAACATGGCAGTTTTTGAGTTAAATCAACGGGTCACAAGTTCCTGCCGATTATTCACCTGGAATTTCAAGCTTTTAAAACAGGAGAGCAAGTTTGAGACTTTCAGTACTCTCACCTGTAACTGACCACATCACGAATAACAGATAACAATTTCACTTTCTTAACAAGTTCTCCTAAACATGAGATAATTAAAGATATATTTTTATAAACAAAACTGCTGCTTGTTCACCCTTAAAATTGGAACCTCCATAAAAAAGGTTGGAGCAAGTGTGAGATGAAATGTCTTCTCACCTAAAGCTGACCACATCAGTGAAACAGAATATAACAATATAATTGTTTTATAACAAGTGCAAATAAACACCAAGAACATTCTTTTTAAAAACAAGAAAATAAATTGTTTTTATGGAAAATTAAACAGTGAATTAACCTTTGAAAATGTGAAAATCAACTGACATTTAAATGTCCTCATGTGGAGCTTACCACATCATAAACCTTGTTTTCATTACATGTCCAGTTTTGTTTTCAAGTTTTGAGCTTTTCTGGAAAGCTGGATCACATCCAAGTCCATGTGAAAATCAAATCACATTTAAATGTCCTCATGTGGCTTACCACATCATGTAAACCTTGTTTTCATTACAAGTCCAGTTTTGTTTTCAAGTTTTGAGCTTTTCTGGAAAGCTGGATAACATCCAAGTCCATGTGAAAATCAAATCACATTTAAATGTCCTCATGTGGCTTACCACATCATGTAAACCTTGTTTTCATTACATGTCCAGTTTTGTTTTCAAGTTTTGAGCTTTTCTGGAAAGCTGGATCGTATCCAAGTCCATTACCACCTTCTGAATCACCTCAAAGGTGTAGCGTAACTGTGATGGGTACCTCATGTTCAATGAGTAGAAAAGTCCAAACAACATGGCTACAGCAAGGGCCACGTTATCAAGTTCCTGCATCACCACGACACCCTCGAGGATTATGCCAACATCTGGACAGTCACTGCCAGGCATCTCTCTGATGACGTAGATGCCCACTGTAGTTTTCTCAATGGCACTCAGTGTAGCAGCCTCAGTCATGTCCTGTTTAAAGATGAAACATTTGTTAAAGACTTTTTTACAGATCACTTTAGAATGCATTAACTCTTATTCTACCATTTATTTAAACCCATGTAAGCAGAATGTTAAATGGCTGTAGCAAAAAACAGTCCTGCCATGCTGCCATCCATGGTCCATTTAATACAAAAAAAAAAAAAAAAAAACAATGCTTTCATCTCAAATGCAGAGGAGCCTTCAAGATTTACATTAGTTTTTATTTGAAAGACATTAGCCTACCACGCTAAGCGAACAAAAATATTTTATTTTACCTTCACAATTTGGATTACCGTACGTGTCTGGTTCAGTTTTGGCAAATAACGTTCAAACAAAAACTAATGATAAGATTTAACTTCTTTTTTCCTGGATGTTGTTTTTATGTTACTACGGTAGATGATTTTGATCGTTAACCTGGAGTTGATATACTCAGGGCTGAATATCAGTCCCAGTTGGACCCTTGACAGACAAGTCAGGCCAGTATGACGAGATGTCATAATTTTTGTTCTAAGGTATAAAAAGGGGTTTATTTTTTAAAATGTTTATACAAGGTCTTAAGTTTAAGGCAAGTTATAGTTAAAATGTCTGTAAGACTTCAATAATGCCACTTGAAATTAAATTTAAGACCATATTCAGTGCTGGAATTACTTTCAAAACAGTAAAGAGATCCATTTGACTTTGACTTACCAGTACAATAGGATAACAGGAATAACAGAATGCAAGGTTTTAAAATGTTGTAAAGCCAAACTACACACACAAAAAAAACTCACCATGTATTCCTGCACCAAGTCATCCGGGCTCTCATTCAGATAGATGCAGAGTCCTTTGATGAGGGACTCCCTTCGCTCATCTGTGTCATCCTTAAGAATTAACATAGAGAAAATAGAAATGTGAACTCAAATTTCCAGTAGTATGAAAAAACTTGAACACAAAAAATAAAAAAATCGAAGGTTTTCAACCAGTCGTCATATGACATTAACATCGCTGAAATATTAAAAAAATGTACATTTGACCTGATCAGTATGGACTGGACTTTTTATAATAATCTGATTACCGGTACCGGTATATAAAAAGATGAATATCTCACACTGGGACAGTGAACAAAATAAAAAAGGGTTCTTTTAGAGGAATCAAAAATTCATCACACACACACACACACTCACTCTACTGTAATTATAACCACAGGTAGATTTGATAATTAGTCATCACACACAAAGCAAGTTGGGCTGCACAATGGATACAGTATACCAATTTTCTACTGAAGAATTGCAAAGCATATGTACTTTATGGGATAGGAAAAGTTGAAAGTTCTTACTGTCATCATGGCAGCTATGTTTCCAAGTTTTTTGCCCACCTCGCCCGATCGCTTTGAAAACACTTTCAGCAGACTTTCAGAAAGACAGTCAAGCTGCGAGAGAAACCTTGACTGCAGAGGCATGTTGTGATGCGCTTGAATTCTGCATTTACCTGAAACATGAAATGATTGTTACATAATGACAGAGCTAAAAGATTTCAAAAGACAATTCAAAATTTAAAAACAATTCCTGGCAAATCATGCCAGACACTGAATGGTTTGTCAGGCTTTTTGGATAGCTCAAGTTGAGTGCATAGATCAGTCCATAAAGCATCACGCACACATGGCTGACACTCTGTAGGTTATGGAGGACTTCCACACCTTCTAGCACAACACCAACATCAGCAAAGCGTCCATTACCTGGACCATCAGGACCACGACCCTCTGCTCGGACAGTGTAGATGCCCATGGTCTTCTCCGCAATGTCTGCCTCAGCCTCTCTGGATTCAATATCCTGGAATATAAAGAGAACAGAATGATTGGCTATGAGATCCTAACCTTGACCACTGAAATCTAAGCAGCTCATCCATAGGCCAAGCAAGTATGTATCATGTTTGTATGTATCATGTATGTATGTAGCATGTATGTATCATGTATTCATGTATGTATGTAATATGTATGTATGTATGTAGAATGTATGTAGTATGTATGTATGTCGCATGTATGTATGTAGCATGTATGTATGTAGCATGTATGTATGTAACATGTATGTAGCATGTATGTATGTAATATGTATGTAAGTAGCATGTATGTAGTATGTAGCATGTGTGTATGTATGTAGCATGTATGTATGTCACACTCACATAGCATGTATGTATGTATCATGTGTGTATGTATGTATGTATGTATCATGTATGTATGTAATATGTATGTATGTAGCATGTATGTAGTATGTAACATGTGTGTATGTATGTAGCATGTATGTATGTCACACTCACATAGCCTGTATGTATGTAGCATGCATGTAGAATGTATGTAGCATGTATGTAGCTAGCATGGATGTATGTATGTAACATGTATGTAGCATGTATGTATGTAATATGTATGTATGTAATATGTAGTATGTATGCAAGTAGCATGTGTGTATGTATGTAGCATGTATGTATGTCACACTCACAAAGCCTGTATGTATGTAACATGTATGTATGTAGAATGTATGTAGCATGTATGTAGTATGTATGTATGTCGCATGTATGTATGTAGCATGTATGTATGTAGCATGTATGTATGTAACATGTATGTAGCATGTATGTATGTATGTAATATGTATGTAAGTAGCATGTATGTAGTATGTAGCATGTGTGTATGTATGTAGCATGTATGTATGTCACACTCACATAGCATGTATGTATGTATCATGTGTGTATGTATGTATGTATGTATGTATGTATCATGTATGTATGTAATATGTATGTATGTAGCATGTATGTAGTATGTAACATGTGTGTATGTATGTAGCATGTATGTATGTAGCATGTATGTATGTCACACTCACATAGCCTGTATGTATGTAGCATGTATGTAGTATGTATGTAGCATGTATGTAGCTAGCATGGATGTATGTATGTAACATGTATGTAGCATGTATGTATGTAATATGTAGTATGTATGCAAGTAGCATGTGTGTATGCATGTAGCATGTATGTATGTATGTAGCATGTTTGTATCAGTTATGTATGTAGCATGTATGTAGCAGTTATGTATGTAGCATGTATGTAGCAGTTATGTATGTAGCATGTATGTATGTATGTATGTATGTAGTATGTATACAGAGTGATCATATCAACAAACCTCATTGTCAGCAAAGGGTTTAGGCTTCGGAGCGGGCACATGAACCTCTTCGTAACCTTTGCGCTGCTTACGAAAAGAGCCATCTGGGAGCTGGCAACGTTTGTTGGCCATGAAATGGCTACCCTGAGTGAAGGTCAAGTCTTCAAGGTCCAGAAGCTGTCGAGGCACCACTGACTGTAGGAGAACACGACAGCTTTAACAGTCTGGCACATTTCCATAAAGTGTATGGCTCAATAGAAAATGTGACAGTATTTACCTCTCCATGGCCAACGTCCATTGCTTCCAAGTCATCAACGCAAGACTTCCTCACCCTCTCCCTGCGAGATCCCTCTTCCAAGAAAACAAAACCGAGCTGTGATGGTCCACACAGACAAATGGTTTTATGGCATAACTTCACAAACAGGAAGTCTTACCGGAATGATGTCCTCCTTCTCTGTCTCCTGAAGCTGGTGGAGGACTGGTCTGACTCCATTTCCCCTATGATATGTTCCTTTTCTGCTTCACTCTTCACTCACTCATTCACTCAGTCACACCCTCACTCACTCATTCACTCAGTCACACCCTCACTCACTCAGTCACACCCTTACTCACTCACTCAGTCACACCCTTACTCACTCAGTCACACCCTTACTCACTCACTCAGTCACACCCTTACTCACTCCCTTACTCACTCAGTCACACCCTTACTCACTCACTCAGTCACACCCTTACTCACTCCCTTACTCACTCAGTCACACCCTTACTCACTCAGTCACACCCTTACTCTACTCACTCAGTCACACCCTTACTCACTCCCTTACTCACTCAGTCACACCCTTACTCACTCAGTCACACCCTTACTCACTCCCTTACTCACTCAGTCACACCCTTACTCACTCCCTTACTCACTCAGTCACACCCTTACTCACTCACTCAGTCACACCCTTACTCACTCCCTTACTCACTCAGTCACACCCTTACTCACTCACTCAGTCACAGTTACTCACTCACTCATTCAATCAATCAATCAATCAATCAATCAATCAATCAATCAATCAATCAATCAATCAATCACACAGTTACTCACTCACTCACACCACTCACTCACACACACTTACACCATCACTTACACCATCACTCACTCACTCACTCTCACACACTCTACTGTAATTATAACCACAGGTAGATTTGATAATTAGTAGTCACACACAAAGCAAGTTGGGCTGCACAATGGATACGGTATACCAATTTTCTACTGAAGAAATGCAAAGCATATGTACTTTATGGGATAGGAAAAGTTGAACGTTCTTACCGTCATCATAGCAGCTATGTTTTTAGCCCACCTCGCCCGATCGCTTTGCTCTCAGCAGACTTTCAGAAAGACGGTCAAGCTGCGACAGAAACCTTGACTGCAGACGTGATGCGCTTGAATTCTGCATTTACCTGAAACATGAAATTATTGTTACATAATGACAGAGCTAAAAGATTTCAAAAAACAAGTCAACATTTAAAAACAATTCCTGGCAAATCATGCCAGACACTGAATGGTTTGTCATCTGGCCTGGTCAAAGGCCTTTTCTTCATCTGAAACCTGTGATGATGATGATGGCAGCAACCTTCATCATCATCAAACTGCAACAACGTGACCTGCAACAACGACCTGCAGCTACATTGTAGAACAAACACTCATGGACTTACAGTACTTTTACCATTCATCTTTTTTTATTATTAGTATTTGCATTCAATAACCTGTTCAGACTTTTTCAGTGATTTTGAAATCATTTGTTTGCATTAATTTAATATAAAAATTCATTCTTGTATTTGCATTCTTTTAAAGGTGGTGGAGAAAATGTTCTATGTTGAGAATCGTGTTAGAGAATGAAATAAGTCAGTTAATCTCTCCCCCCACACATACACACAGCCTCTACTTTTTTTGGGGGGGTGGGGGTAGACTGACTGTGCTTGCACCCTCTCCAAAAATCCTACCTAAATGCAATGCACTGTATTGTTTTTTATTTTTTATTTAATACTGTGAAATGTTACTTGGGGAAAAATATCAGAAACTAGACAAAAGACAGAATACACCACCCCAGATCAACTAGTTGGTCATCTTTCTGACAATAAAAAAATAAAATAAAAAACATGGAAGATTTTTTTTCTTTATTTCACAGATAGACTTTTTTAGGTAGTGTAAGTACTGTTCTTACCACAAAAACTTGAGCAAACGATCCGTTGGCTGTTGCATCTCAATCTGCAGCAAAATAGAAAGAAAAATGTGGTTGTAGCATGCTAATTTAATGCTAGCTTGAGGCTGCAGATATCTTTAGCCGAAGCTGAAGCTCTTCGATGGCAAAACTCCACTAACACCATGCAGTTAACACACAACTGAACAGTCAGTTGGCACACCAAGTATTATGTAAAATAACTATAACCACAGAGTTAAGTTGTGTGTCATGCTAGCTCGCGCTCAATTTTTTTTTTTCAAAAGAAGCAGCGCAAATATATGAAACCGATAAAAAAAACAGCACTGGCAAACAACCTGACAACTATTAAACGTTACATAGAAATTCTCAAAGCAGTTAACGACATTTGACCGTGATTTATATAATATTTATCCAGAAAATTAAGACTTACCGAGTGATTTTAGTAACAACTCAGACTCTTCGACCACCTTCTGTTGCGTTCTTGACTGAGCTGCGCATGCGCGCAAGTACAGCGCGCGAGAGGAAATCCCGTTCGGTATCGCGCGAGAGTCAAAATCCTGTGTCATATCGCGAGATTTACCTTTGACACGGTTAATGAATCATTTTAGACAAACGTGATTCGAACAAGGAGTGTACTGTCTCTGCCTAGCGCGTAGGATTTACACTATATAATACTGTTTCAGCTTAAAACATGTGGTAGTTAAGTTTAATACACTCAAAATGATTACTTTAATCCAATAGAGGCCTATTCTCTTTTTTTCAGTGTATATATATATATATATATATATATATATATATGTATATATATGTATATGTATATATATATATATATGTA
>JBBPBX010041659.1:0-28763 GCA_038048925.1 Garcialebias charrua | reverse complement strand
ACACCTCACGAACAGATGACTTCCATGGAAGAGGAAGTGAAACGATGAAACGATGAAACGACAGAAGCCCACACCTTCCTCGAACCCGTTCTCAAGGATGAAGATGCAGGACAGCCCACCGCTCGTGTGGACCACTCGCTCCAGTTGGAAAAGCTGGAGCTCTCAGCTGTGCAGCTCTGTCAGAGCTGCCTCGACCTGATGTGATGACCTTTGAGGCTCTTCAGCTGGCGTGCACTGGCTCAGATGGTACCACGTCGAGCCATTGTCACAGAGACGTACTACGTGAGAGGTATCTCAACCACTTGGAACGGACCGGTCCAGCGTGGCTCCGCCCACTTCCGTTTCGTGACCCTCAGAAGCACCCAAGGTGTCAACGGGCATTCAGGCCTTTCTTCCTGAGGGGTACTGGACTCAGGGATCTGTAGATGGAAACTGGACAAAAGACCTGTTAGTGTTTCCATGTAACTCACATGTGACATTTTAACAGTTTCTTCAGAGGGCCATTCAACGTTTTGTTGTGGCCCTGGAAATGCCCTCCCCGTCGTTAACTCATAAGGAGTGAAACCTGTACCCCGATTCACAGAGGCTCTGACAGCCATAAGGGCGATGGGCAGAGCGTCAAGCCAATTAATTTTTGTCTGTGCACAGATTTTAGCCAATTTTTCTTTCAGATTTCTGTTCAAACGTTCGACTTTTCCCTGCGACTGGGGGTGATAGACTGAGCCAAATGCGTGTTTTAGGCCTAAAGCCTTTTCAACCATCTGCAGATCTGCATTTTTGAAATGTGTACCATTATCTGATCTGATTTTAGAAGGAAAACCATGACTTGGAATGTAATGATTGATTAAACATTTTATGACCGTTTTCCCGTCTTCTTTTTTTGCTGGCCATGCCTCGGGCCATCCGGTGAACGTATCGACGCAAACCAGTAAGTATCTGAACCCCTTTACCGGCTCGATCATGTCCGTGTAATCAATGATTATCTCATCCCCGGGTGTCATCTCTGTCGGAAATTTGCCGTGTTCACGCGGTTTCATCGATGGTTTCGAGTTATGTAAGGAACACACGGTGCATTCCTTCACAAATGCTTTAAGCAACGAATTCAAGTGTGGGTGCCACCAGTTGACAATATTTTTTCTCATCTGGTGGGCCCCGACATGTGCGAGTCCGTGTGCTTCATCCAAAACTCTCCTCTTCAGGCTCAAGGGAAGGACCCATCTTCCATCTTCAGGATGTATCCACAATCCATCTGGTCTCACTTTAGCTCCATGGTCCAGCCACACTGTTTTTTCTTCAGGAGCCGCCCCTTGTTGACAGCAAGCTACAGAGACCTCATCCCATCTCATGGCCCTCTCTTCCTCTGGCGCGACCATCACCATCTGACTCCAGTTGATGTATCCTGATGCTCTTTTTGCTTCCAAATCAGCTTGACAGTTGCCTCTGGCTGTCTGGGATTCTGTGTCTGTGTCATGCCCCTTGCATTTTACAATTGCTACTTCCTTTGGTAGCATTAAAGCTGTTGCAAGCTCCCTCATGTCTGCCTCATGTTTGATTGGTTTACCATTTGCTGTCAGAAAGCCTCCTCTGCTCCACTGAGCTAGTTCAGTATGCGCCGCTCCACAGGCATATGCTGAGTCGGTGTATATGGTGATTGTTTCACCTGCTGTCCACTGTAATGTAGAGATCAGAGCCCTGACCTCTGCCCTCTGAGCTGACTGTGACCCCTGCAGCTTTTCACATACTAGTGTGTCATAACCCTGCTCTGTCTGATGTACCACAGCAAAACCAGCACTGAGCTGACCATCCTGTCCACGAAAACAACTCCCATCACAAAACACCACGTGTCCTCCCTCTAATGGTGTGGCCTGTAGATCTGGTCTGACTTTGTCATCCACCTCAACTCTTTTCTCACACACATGTGGCTCACCCCCCACTCCCAACCTGTCTGCCATGTTAATCTTTTCGTGTGTGAACAACAAGTTAGGTGCTTCAAGGACTTTGTTGATTCTCTGCTGTCTCAGTGGTGTCATGGTGAAGTTCTGTGAGTTCACAAATGCAACTACACTGTGTGATGTTAAAATATTCAGTGAATGACCCATTACCAAATGTGCAGTTTTCTGAACCAGCTTAGCTACTCCTGCTGCATGCTGAGTGCACGGTGGATGTCTCTTCTCCATGTTGTCAAGTAAACAAGACACATACATCAAAACTTTGCGCCCTCTTGCATGTTTCTGAAACAGGACGCCGTTTATCACCCCGTCTGTTTCATAGACATCAAGGTAGAAGGGACGCCCATAATCTGCTAACGCCAACTCTGCTGCGCTGCTCATCTGTTGTTTCACATTGATAAATGTTCTCTCAGCTTCCTCATCCCAGTCTAGCTGTGCAGTGGGGTTTCTCATGCCTTTTTGTTTAACCAAAGCGCGCAAAATCTGTGTTTGTCCTGCATAATCTGGGATATAATTTCTGCTATATCCTGTCAGACCGAGAAATGACAGCATCTCTTTCACTGTCTGCGGTTTTGGATGATGCAAAATTGTGTCACGGTGCGAAGATGAAAGGCCCGCTCCCTTCTGAGAGATCACTCTCCCCAGGAAGGACACCTGTCGTCTTACCGCCTGTAATTTAGTTTTACTGACTTTGAAACCAGCAGCGTGTAAGTGTTCAAGGACTGATTGGGTTGCTGCCAGTGAGTCCTGGACAGTATGACTGGCGATTAATAAATCATCAACATACTGGATGAGGACTGTGTCCTGTGGGAGTGGCACCTTACTCAGAACCTGTTTCAAGACTTGGTTGAAGATTCCAGGGGTTAATGCAAAACCTTGCGGCGTTCTCTTACATCGCAGCTGTTCTCCCCTAAAGGTAAATGAAAAAATGTCTCTGCATTCCTCTGCCAGCGGCAAACAGAAAAATGCATTAGCCAAATCTAAACAAGTAAACCATTCATGTTTTGGTGTCAAATTGTTCAACGCCACGTATGGGTTTGGAACCGGTACGGTTTGGGTAATTAAAAGTTTATTAATCGCCCTCAAATCATGCGCCATGCGGAATTTTCCTGTGTTCCCCTTCGGCACAGGTAAAATGGGTGTGTTCCAATTCGACTGTGAAGGTTCTAGCACTCCACTCTCTTTTAATCCTTGGATTGTTTCTGCAATACCCTCCTCTGCAATTGGTTTGTGAGGATATTGTTTAATCCACAGTGGGTGAGTAGTTTGGACCTGAAACGTTATGGGCGGGCAGGCAATCAGTCCCACATCCGTGGGGCCTTTTGACCACAACGTCTCAGGCATACTATCAATCAGCTGACCGGCGCGCGGGTGGTCAGTTTGTTCACGACCGTGCTCCATGGGGAGCTCTTCATGTTGCATTATAGCTACATCATGTGCAATAGACTCAATTGCAAAACACCCGCAGCTCGTTGAATGCCAGACAAGTGGTGTGGGTGTTTGTACCCAGTCAACGGCTTCTGAAGCCCGTTTTACCATTGGTCCCAAGTCTTTAGCCTGAAATTTTGGATTCAAACCTAGTGAAATATGAGGCACAGCTTCGGTGCCCATCATATACCACTCCTGCTGTTCAGGGGTTAAATTAACAATTGCAGCTACTCCCTCTGCTCCCACATAGAGATTACCTGTTGTGATTGGCCAAATTTTACCCTCTATTTGCTCTGCAAAGTGTTCCTGAAACACCTCATCTCCTCTTCTGTCATAAAAGAGGGTGACATGTGGAGGGTCTGGTGGAGTCGAGTAAGGCTGAAGTTCCTGTATCTGTGGTTTCCACGCAAGGTAAGCAGAATAGATGCCTCCTCCGCCCATGACTTCAGGTTCAAGTAGCCCCCAGTACATGTCAGCGTATTCATTTTGTACTGGTTGTATCACACACTGTGAGTGGGTAGTGGTGAACTGGCCACATTTCAGTGAGGTGCCGTCCGGCAACCTCACCATGAGTCCATCTGATGAGCATAGGATTGAAGCTCCCAGTCGGATCAGCATGTCTCTCCCCAGCAGATTGGTGGGTGCATTTCTTGCCACCACGAATGGATGTCTCAGAGTCTGTGTTCCCACTCTTATGAGTAGTGGGCTCGTTACAGGCAGTCTTTGTGTGGCCCCAGAAAATCCAATCACCTCCACCGACCTATGTGACAGTTCGCAGTCAGGTGGGGTGTGAGTCACTGTTGAAAAGGTCGCTCCTGTGTCGACCAGAAATTGCAAGCTTTCATTTCGCACTTGCACTTCAATGGTTGGGTCTGCCCCTCCCCCAACGCTCAGGATTTTCTGTGGGGTGTCTCATTGTTGTTGGAAGCCTCGTCCCCCTGGCGCGAGGGAAGGCTGGACTGCCTGCTGCTGAGGTAGAGTCTGTTGCAGTGGTTGTGGTTGAGGTAGTTGTTGTTGTTGAGGTAGCTGCTGTTGACCTCCCATCTGCTGAAAGGGTTGCGGTGCACTCATGGGTTGTTGGTATAACTGTTGTTGGCCCATGGGTTGCTGGTTCCACTGTTGCTGACCCATGGGTTGCTGCTGACCCATGGGTTGTTGGTACGGCTGTTGCTGTCCCACATTTGTTGTTGTGGTTGTTGCTTGTGGATGCAATTGCGCGCCCAATGTCCCAGCATTCCGCAAACGAAACAGGCACCCAACTGCTGTCCCCCTTGTGGAGCACCTGTGTTCCAGGTTCCCCCTCGCCCTCTCTGACCCCCTCCTCTGCCTCGTCCAGCCCCTCTTGCTGGATGTCCACCCCTGCCTCTCGGGCCAGGAGTTTCAGACCATTGTTGCATAGCAACCACCCCAGAGGCGTCTACTGTCCCTCCTATTTCTTTAGAGTTACCTTGTACTTCTTGTACCATTAACTGTTTTTTCTCTTTCGCTTTTTTCTCATCATTATGTGTTTGTCTGGCACTCGAGAGCTGGAGTTTAATCAATTGATTCTTTGCAATCTCTAATTCGGCTGCCTCTTTATCCTCCTGCTTTTTAACATCAGACGATGTACGACGTGCTTCTCCCACCGGTCTGGTGAGGCCGTGATCATGTCAGGATTTTTCTCCATCTCATCGACCACCTCAGCCGGCAGTCCGTCGAGGACCGCTTTTCTGAAATACGGACGTTGCTGAAGGCATCGTGCCCGCTCACCTGTGACCTTCTCCCAAGTCTCTTTACATTGCTGAATGAATGTCCACGGATCGATTGTTCGGTCCCACCGAAACTAAGGGACTTGTTCCCCCACTGGCAGAGGGTACAGCGCTTTTATAATTGGACCAATATCCATATTCGCGTCTGATAACGGAGTATCGTCAGGAGCCTCTGCGATCCTACATCGATGTCCTCCGAGCAATATCTGCGAATTCAGGTACGTTTGGAACGTGTTTTGATTAGCGCAACGTGCAAATGTGGCATTTAGATCTCCCACTGACAACTTGACCCCCATAGAAAGAGAATAAAATTTATCCAACCATCTCGCGGCTCCTTCAGACAAATCCGGCAGTTTATCAACAAGAGCATCCAAATCGCGTTTGTTATAAGGCTTATACCTGGTCACCTGACCTAATGGACCCCGTGTGGTCAACAATGGCAGCTGAGTTCCCGCATACAGCCTTTCACTTAACTGCCTCGTCTCATCCTGGTCATCTCTAGGTGGGGGGTCTCTAGGTGGGGAGTATGACTGTGCGCTCGAATATCCTAGCTCTGACCTAGTGTACCATTCCTCCTCTGCCCTGCTCGGTGGCACACATACTGGACTGTCTGGGGGTACCTGTGGCCTCCCTCTTACCAACTCGTCTTCTGACTCAGCCACGGTACCTGACACTGACCCCTTAAAAAAGAACTTTTTCTTCCTCTCGGCCTACGGATCACCTGCATGTTTGCTCCTGTCTGCATGCTTGCTACCTCCTCTGGGGGGGCCGTAGCACCCCCTACCTGTCTCCTCCTTGTAGCGTCTTGCAGCTCGACCCTCTTCCTCTCTGTCATAGTGACGTGGAGACATTGAACCTGGCCATTCCCTTTCCCTTCTCTCATCAGCATAACTGAGTTCCCTATCTATTTCACTGTGGAAACGTTGTGCTCTCTCACCCCTCATCCTCTCCTCCATGGTGCTCCCAGCTCGGCCCTGCTCCTCATCCTCAGTGCCATCCTCCTCAAACCTCACCTGTCCTCTTCTTCTTGGAAACAGGGGATACTGTCCTGCCGATGGAACAGGAGGAGCGGTGGCCTTGACAGCATATTGAGGCGGTGTCTTTTTCTCTTCTGCTGATGCACCACTGTCTGTCTCTCCAACCTTCTGTACACTCTAAGCTAACAAGGCTAGCTGCTTGTACACATCCACTAATTGCTTTTGTTGTTGATGATTTTTATTAAGCTTAGGGCGCTCCCAAAATGATGTACAAATTGTTTGTTTGGTTTCTATGTCATCAAGCAGCTTTTGCTGTTCCTTTACTTTTGCCCAAACTAATTGTGTTAGGTTTTCTGTTGATTTTTCTGAATTTTCTGCTGCCCTCACAATTTGTATGATTAACGTATCTAACTGTTTGCACTTACCAGGGTTTCCTGCATGAATTATGTTTATCACCGCCTGAACCCTGACCAGTTGTTCCTGTAACGATTGTTGTTGACAGGTCTGTTTCTCCTTAATGTATGCCATGATTGCCTTCTTACAACATTCACTCAAAAGCTTTATTTCCAGTTGTTTCTCCCAGGCACTGAGTTCTCTTGTAAAACACAGTAAAAAAGTCTGAAAAAATCTGAGGTGCAACCTCTGTGTTAAGGCTTTTTTTAAATGTTAAACAACAGCTCCCTCTGTCGGACAAAATTATGGCAGCACCACACACCAGTCACATGAAGAATACCTTAAACACACACATCTGAGTCCACACCAACATTTAACAAACAATTAAAAACTCCTAATTTGAATCTAAATGAGATCTCTTTTGCCCTAAAATGATAATTGACATTAAAAACTTAAAGAAATGCGACGCAAAGTATTTTAAAATGAATTAAACACAAGACCCAAATCATGCACCCTCTCTTGAGTGCTTTTCTCTTTTTTCTTTCTCCAGACCTCTGCGGTCACATCCCCCAGTGTGTTTCCACTACGTTAGTTTGCAAGTCTACCGCTATGGAAGCGGATATGAGACGAAATGAAAACTAAAATGGTTTAGCAGGAATACTTTTTCATTTCAAAGCCAAGCTGCCTTTTTTGAGTCATAAATAAAATTAAAAATGAATAAACCAAACTGCATTTTCATTTTCTTCTTCGAGACTGCTCAATTTGTAACTTAATTAAAATGATAAGTAAAATAACATTTAACATTTAATTTTCAATATATGTCTTTGTAAAAAGTGGCCAAAATTCATTTTGAAATGTCAATTTTGAAAATTAAAATGAAATAGCAGAAATGCTTTTTAATTTCAAAGTCAAGCTGCCTTTTTTGAGTCAGAAATAAAATTAAGATTAAATCATTTTCATTTTCTTAGTCAACACTGTCAATTGTCATTGAACTACAGAGCAAACTGCCTTTTCATTTTCAGCCTGCCCCCCTGCGCTTATAGTGTGACAATATTCAATCTCAAAAGCAAACCCAGAGTAATTGAGACGAAATTAAAACTAAAATGGTTTAGCAGGAATGCTTTTTCATTTCAAAGTCAAGTTGCCTTTTTTTGAGTCATAAATAAAATTTAAAATGAATAAACCAAACTGCATTTTCATTTTCTTCTTCGAGACTGCTCAATTTGTAACTTAATTAAAATGATAAGTAAAATAACATTTAACATTTAATTTTCAATATATGTCTTAGTAAAAAGTGGCCAAAATTCATTTTGAAATGTCAATTTTGAAAATTAAAATAAAATAGCAGAAATGCTTTTTAATTTCAAAGTCAAGCTGCCTTTTTTGAGTCAGAAATAAAATTAAGATTAAATCATTTTCATTTTCTTATTCAACACTGCTAATTGTCATTGTACTACAGAGCAAACTGCCTTTTCATTTTCAGCCTGCCCCCCTGCGCTTAAAATGTGACAATATTCAATCTCAAACGCAAACCAAGAGAGTGACGTAATGCGCTTGTCAGACAGCAGAGGGCTTGCGGAGTTTTAGACAGGAGGAGACAGTTTCCTCCTTCCGCTGAAAGACCTGCTGTGAACTCTTGTCACGGGCATTTTTATTTATATATTATTATTATTTCTATTTATTTACTACTGTAAATAGTTGAAGCATCGAGGTGTGAAGCTGTCATCTTCCCCCGCCAGCACCGCGCGCTGCTTCCACAGAGACGCGGATCATGCTGTCTCGGTCCCTGCAAGCAGGAGATGCTGGCGCGCGGGGGAGGGGTGGGGGGGTTCAGCTTTCCCTCGCATGATCCGTGGCTCTGGAGGCAGAGAGAGGCAGACGGGGAGGGCTGGCCCCCGTCTGCCTCTCTCTGCCTCCAGAGCCACGGATATGGAGATAAAACGATTCCATAACGGGCGTGAACAAATACAGATCTCGCGAGAGCAAATACATGCCTCGAGGGAGCAAATTACTCTCGTGCGAGCGCAAATCAGCCCTGCGCGCGCAATGGGGATGAGCGCGAGCGTAGAAAAGAGATCCAAGCGCGCGCACGTGCGCTCGGAGGACAACTACATGCTCTCGCGTGCAAAATGTATCTACTGACAGACTCTCCCTCTCGCTCACGGTTCAGACTTTTGGCAGCCAGTGGGAGGATCCAGACCACGACACATGATTGGCTGCAGTCTTCCTGTCCTCTGTGATTGGGTGTAACACTTCCTGAACCTGAAAATGTAAAATACTGTAAATAGATACCTCTGGACTATTGAGAATGAACTTTCTTGTTAAATAAATAGATTTATCTAAATATACTTCAAGTACATTGTTATAAAATATATTTTGTTGCACTTTATGAAGTACTATTTTTTGCTAAATATAAAATACATTTCAATCAAATATATTTCTAAAAGGAATCTTCATATAAACTTTTTAACTGCACGTTTCATTCAACCTTTATTTATGCATCTCATTGAGCCTCGAGGACTCATTTACAAGAGAGACCTGGCTACAAACAAAGAATGATGACAACAGTGACAACAATAGACAGTTATGAAAGAGGCATACAGATTTTTTTTAACAAATTAAAATAAGATGGCAAAAACAGCTAGATTATAAGGTGAATGTGGAAAAGTAAAAACAGGAACTTTAGAACAATGTGTGTGATCACTGGTCAGTGGAAGTTCTGCTGGACTTCTCATTTGGTTCTGGGCGATGAACACAAATGGTTGGAACCTCCTTCAGTCTCACACGGCCTGACTGTGTCTTTGTGAAGTGCCCTCTCACAAAATGTGCCTGTAGGGTGATACTAGTTTATTTCCTTGCACATTTCTTTCACAGATAAACATTTTGAGCCCTGATTAAAAATGTTTGTGCAGATTAAAGGTGGTGTGACATGATTTTGTAACAATGCATAAAATTGCCCAACATAAATATCTTTTATCATTCAACTATGTTCGTTTTTGCAAACAAACTTATAAATATATTTAATTTGTTTTGTTTTGATTTTAGGTCCCCTGTTACTCTCATGTGAATAAGCAGTGGGATAATGTCTGTACAGAAAATATTCTATAACACAAGTTCATCTTTTGGGTATTACTACTGTTCTGGAAGTTGGAAATGTCTTAATAATTTAGTTTGAAAATGAAGAAAAAAGAAAACTTCCACAGTTTTGATCTATCTGTATTTTATTTTGAAGGAGAATTTTGAGTTGGCAGTGCATTGTGGGGTAGCAGCAGTTATAGTTATATATTATATATACTGTACTGTAGTTATATATTGAAGCTCTTGGCCCTGACCTCTCTGGATGGTTTTCAGAATCTGTTGGAATCCTGGCAAAACCAATGCAGATATGTTCCTGTCTTTGATATTTTTTTGTACATCTACCTTGTAATGTTTTTGCAACTTTTTCTTTCCTTTTGTTTATTGTAATATATTTGTATCATTGATGTTCATCATTCTTTAGTTTGTAGCAGGTCGCTTTCGTAAATGAGCCCTCGAAGCTCAATAAGATTTACCTGACTAAATAAAGGTTGAATGAATAGTTAGGAAAACGTTTTTGCAGAGAGAAAGCCTGTCTGTTAATGTATAAATTTCACCTCTTGAGTCATCAATCTTTTCTTTCACCTCCAAAAGCAATGGCTGTAAGTTCGCCATCTTATTTTAATTTGTTAAAAAAAATCTGTATGCCTCTTTTAACTGTCTATTGTTGTCACTGTTGTCATCATTCTTTGTTTGTAGCCAGGTCTCTCTTGTAAATGAGTCCTCGAGGCTCAATGAGATGCATAAATAAAGGTTGAATGAAACGTGCAGTTAAAAAGTTTATATGAAGATTCCTTTTAGAAATATATTTGATTGAAATGTATTTTATATTTAGCAAAAAATAGTACTTCATAAAGTGCAACAAAATATATTTTATAACAATGTACTTGAAGTATATTTAGATAAATCTATTTATTTAACAAGAAAGTTCATTCTCAATAGTCCAGAGGTATCTATTTACAGTATTTTACATTTTCAGGTTCAGGAAGTGTTACACCCAATCACAGAGGACAGGAAGACTGCAGCCAATCATGTGTCGTGGTCTGGATCCTCCCACTGGCTGCCAAAAGTCTGAACCGTGAGCGAGAGGGAGAGTCTGTCAGTAGATACATTTTGCACGCGAGAGCATGTAGTTGTCCTCCGAGCGCACGTGCGCGCGCTTGGATCTCTTTTCTACGCTCGCGCTCATCCCCATTGCGCGCGCAGGGCTGATTTGCGCTCGCACGAGAGTAATTTGCTCCCTCGAGGCATGTATTTGCTCTCGCGAGATCTGTATTTGTTCACGCCCCTTCTATATTTGTCCACGCCCGTTATGGAATCGTTTTATCTCCATACACGGAGCTCTGGGAGCTGTCCCTGGGAGCAGCGTGGTGGTGGGGCGGGGGGGCTTCCCCCCGCCCCACCACCACCACGTTGCTTTTAGGGTCCGTGGATCATGTGGATCGCTGCCCCAGGATCACCCTGGCCTGAACATGACAAAATATGCATTTGGAGTCCTGTCCATCTTTGGCTCGACCTACTTGTGCGAGCAAATATTCTCAAGCATGAACTTCATAAAGTCCAAACATCGCTCCCGCGTCACAAATGAGAGCCTCCAGTCCTGTGTGAAGATCAAAGTCTCATCTTACAGCCCCGACATTCATTCATTCATTCAACCTTTATTTAGTCAGGTAAATCTTTTTAGAGATGATCTGCAGCGAACTTCAGAAACAGAAGTTTGTTTGTTTGTTTATTCATTGTATAGTTTAAAATACACAACCATAAAATAAGAGAAAAGAAAAGACAAGACATGTATAAAAAGAAAGGCGGCAGAAGAAGAAAACATCTTCTTTTCTCTGTCTCCAATAAACAATTCATACAATCAACTCATTTGATTTCCAAAATAATGAACAACTTAATTTTTACCTCCTCTCTTACAGTCACATTAAGCAGGTGAGATTCATAGCATAGGCCTATGCTATTATTTTTCAGAAAGTAAAAAACATTTATTTCAGACCCATAGCTGATGTAGATTTCTTTCTTCTTCTTTTTTATTGTATGCATGTTTCAATTGATTGCTGGCTGAAAAAGAAACCCGGAGAGAATGAGAGCACACTGAAATGGAGCAAACATTCCTAATTATTTGTTTACCTGTATTTTTTTAAGCTGCAGCTAAATGTTTTGTTTATATTGAAGTGGGCTAGTTTTTTTGTTTAATTTTACACAAATACAGTATAGGAAGGACTCAAAATAGGTCTGCATAGTTCACTGTTTAATTTATTTCAGAGCAGGCTACACATTCTCACTGCACTTCTGTTTGTTGTTTTCAGTGTTGTAACAGGTAAACTTTAAAATAAGATTAAACATTTTTTAAGTTGTGTTATGTTTTGCGGCTCCAGACTACTTTTCTTCCCATCCTTGACAGGCAGAAGAGGGGGCGAGATGGCTCTTTTGATAATAAAGGTTGCATACCCCTGCTCTAGAGGCTTGGCACCACCACATGCACATGCAACAAGACGTCTTTTTGAAAACCCTGTGTTTTAGTACTTCTTTCCACCACCGGAGGGCATTCAGAAATGTAATTAAACTATTAATAAACAATTAAATATCTAAAAACTGTTAAAGGTCATTAAAACTTGCCCCTTATGTGCTGTCTTTAATGTATTTTTTATAAGGGCTCAACACACATCCTTGAGGAGAGCCAGTGCTGAGGGTTATGGTGGAGGAGGAGAAGTCATGAATCCTTACTGACTATAGTTTGTTTGATAAGAAGTCTAGTACACAGTTACAAATTCAGGGGCTTGGTCTTAGTTACTTTTGGGTATCCTGGTCAATTCGCATCTCTCATTTAAACTCCACATGGAAAACATAGTAAAGAAACTGAAAGTTTCTGAAAGAAACTGTCCAGATGACCTGATTGAGAATTATCAGATTTGATACCTGGATTATTGAGCATGAACTTTCTTGTCTTGAACCACTTTTGCTGTGGCTGCCTGCCTGCGAGGAGTCGATGAGGGACAGGACGGCCCCCAGAAACCATCTTGGCTCCAGCAAACTGGTTGGTCCACATAAGTTGTTTACGGCTTGGTGGGGGAACAGTGTGCTGGAACTACTCTGACTGAGGAAGCCCTCTGGACTGAGGGTGAGAACGTTTCTACTAAAAAAGAAACTGTCCAGATGACCTGATTGAGAATTATCAGATTAAAATGTGTTTCTTTTTCAGAAACAGATCGTGTCTAACACTGAATGCTAAAAAATTTGTAACTGTGCTTCCCTCCATTGATTACGGTGACATTATCTACATGAATGCTCCTACAAGCACCCTGCAGATGTATCAGCTGCAAACTTTATGACAGCCTGGATGGGTAGCTGCACAATCATATGTGAGCAGAGTGAACAGGAGGGCTCAACACACATCCTTGAGGAGAGCCAGTGCTGAGGGTTATGGTGGAGGAGGAGAAGTTGTGGATCATCACTGACTGAAGTCTGTTAGTTAAGAAGTCAAGGAACCAGTTGCAAATGGAGGGGCTTAGTCCTAGTGTGAGTAATTTGTCCATCAGGGTTTGGGGGATCATGATTTTGAAGGCAGATGTGAAGTCCACAAAGAGCATACGGGCGTATGAGTCCTTCTGTTCCAGGTGGGTGAGAGCAGTGTGGACCACAGAGGAGATGGCACAAGTAGGTCGAGCCAAAGATGGACAGGACTCCAAATGCATATTTTGTCATGTTCAGGCCAGGGTGATCCTGGGGCAGCGATCCACATGATCCACGGACCCTAAAAGCAACGTGGTGGTGGTGGGGCGGGGGGAAGCCCCCCTGCCCCACCACCACGCTGCTCCCAGGGACAGCATGATCCGTGGCTCTGGAGGCAGATAGAGAGGCAGACGGGGGCCAGCCCTCCCCGTCTGCCTCTCTCTGCCTCCAGAGCCACGGATCATGCGAGGGAAAGCTGAACCTTCCCACCCCTCCCCCGCGCGCCAGCATCTCCTGCTTGCAGGGACCGAGACAGCATGATCCGCGTCTCTGTGGAAGCAGCGCGCGGTGCTGGCGGGGGAAGATGACAGCTTCACACCTCGATGCTTCAACTATTTACAGTAGTAAATAAATAGAAATAATAATAATATATAAATAAAAATGCCCGTGACAAGAGTTCACAGCAGGTCTTTCAGCGGAAGGAGGAAACTGTCTCCTCCTGTCTAAAACTCCGCAAGCCCTCTGCTGTCTGACAAGCGCATTACGTCACTCTCTTGGTTTGCGTTTGAGATTGAATATTGTCACATTTTAAGCGCAGGGGGGCAGGCTGAAAATGAAAAGGCAGTTTGCTCTGTAGTACAATGACAATTAGCAGTGTTGAATAAGAAAATGAAAATGATTTAATCTTAATTTTATTTCTGACTCAAAAAAGGCAGCTTGACTTTGAAATTAAAAAGCATTTCTGCTATTTCATTTTAATTTTCAAAATTGACATTTCAAAATGAATTTTGGCCACTTTTTACTAAGACATATATTGAAAATTAAATGTTAAATGTTATTTTACTTATCATTTTAATTAAGTTACAAATTGAGCAGTCTCGAAGAAGAAAATGAAAATGCAGTTTGGTTTATTCATTTTAAATTTTATTTATGACTCAAAAAAAGGCAACTTGACTTTGAAATGAAAAAGCATTCCTGCTAAACCATTTTAGTTTTAATTTCGTCTCAATTACTCTGGGTTTGCTTTTGAGATTGAATATTGTCACACTATAAGCGCAGGGGGGCAGGCTGAAAATGAAAAGGCAGTTTGCTCTGTAGTTCAATGACAATTGACAGTGTTGACTAAGAAAATGAAAATGATTTAATCTTAATTTTATTTCTGACTCAAAAAAGGCAGCTTGACTTTGAAATTAAAAAGCATTTCTGCTATTTCATTTTAATTTTCAAAATTGACATTTCAAAATGAATTTTGGCCACTTTTTACAAAGACATATATTGAAAATTAAATGTTAAATGTTATTTTACTTATCATTTTAATTAAGTTACAAATTGAGCAGTCTCGAAGAAGAAAATGAAAATGCAGTTTGGTTTATTCATTTTTAATTTTATTTATGACTCAAAAAAGGCAGCTTGGCTTTGAAATGAAAAAGCATTCCTGCTAAACCATTTTAGTTTTCATTTTGTCTCATATCCGCTTCCATATACCGCAGGGCACTCTGGGAGATGTAGTTTTCACCTCACGCGTGACTTCCGACGACCCCTCCACGCCGCCCAGCATCGGTTACGCAGCGACCTCCAAAACAAGCTGCGACGGTCCAACTACTCACGAACGCCCGCATCAGACCCCACAAAGGAGCCCTAAATGAACGCGCGTAAAACAAGTTGGAAGGCCTCACCAGCTACTCAAAGGATCGAACGCACCGGAAACGTTTTTTCTAAACAAGACAGTGAAACAAGTCTTTGTGACTTCCGCTACCCACGCGGCAAACGGATCCGCCCCTCGTGAAACAAGCGGTCACAAACGGCTACTCACGGCCTGAACAGAAAACGCTTACCCCCCAAAAGTAAGTAATTAGAACCTCAACGTTCGATCGCCTCGTGATTAATTTAATCAGACGTGCGCGCGCCCCACACGCGCTCCTCGGCCGCACTCGGGCGGGGAGGGGGCCGTGGCCCACTGGTCCCGAACCGAACCGACCCTTGTCTGCTTAAGCTGAAATCAGCGTCTGTGAACAACTTCTAACCAACCAAATTATTTATTTTATCTTAACAAGAGTCCTTTATCGCGAGAGACTCTCGTGTACCTACAGTGCAGTAAATTTGGATATTAGGCCAAATTGTTGTTTTGAGTAATTCACGGTTCAACTTACCTCTCTGTTGTTTTGGGCCCAACTGCACTCAGTCCACAAATTTCTACTCGCCTATCTCAGGCCGCCTGGTCCATCACATCGGGGTCACCAGAACTGAAGGGATCAGTTTGGGTGTTCAAATGAGCCAGGCGTCTCTTGAGGAAAATAGAATTTATTGAACAGATACAGATTAACAGATTAAGCAGATATTTGGCATTCATTCTAGATCTGTGTGCACACGGACCAGAGATTCTTGAAGATCAGACCTGTCGCGCTCGAAGCCGTCTCCAGAATGCCTATCACCCTCTCTTGGTATGTGATATCATAAAATGTTTTGGGTTTCTCCTGTTGTCTCATTGGCCAGCCTCCTGATGAAGATAGTTGCCTTAGCAACAGAGATTTATGGCAGGCCCAAGGTCTCTGCTAGTGACCTGCTTTAGATTTGTGTGTGTGCCTCTTTGTTTAAGTTTCAGAAGAGTAGTTTAGATTCAAACGAGTTTTACATTTATATTTGTCCTGTGAACATTCTGTGTCATTAACTAAGTGTATTGAACATTCTGTGTCATAAACTAAGTGTATTTCTGATGTGTGTGGTATAATAAAGATGTTTCTGTTCTTAGGTCTGCATGCGTGCCCTTCCCCCCTGGAATGTGTTAGATGCAGAGTTGTTTGGCTTCAAAGGGATGTTTCGTGGCTCCAGGTCTGCTTCCAGCACCTCTGACTGCTCCGGTAAGATTAATAGTGCACACCTAAACATGATTGTGTAAAACCTTTGTGATTACATGAAACACAGTTGTGAATATAGGTTTAATCATAATAACGTATATACTGTACTGTGATTTATCCTTCACCGTGCATGCGTGGGTTTTCTCCGGGTGCTCCGGTTTCCTCCCACAGTCCAAAAACATGCATGTTAGGCTGATTGGTAACTCTAAAATTGACCCTAGGTGTGAGTGAGACAGGTCCCTCTTGTAAATGAGTCCCCGTGGCTCAACGAGGCTAGCCTGTATAAATAAAGCTTGAATGAAAAAAAAACAAACAGATAAACTGTTATCAAGGTGCTTCACACACACAACATAAAAGAGGTTTAAAAATTTAATGAACAGTATCACACACCAATGGTAAAAATTATGATATTAACAGCAGTAAAAGTATAATAAAAATGGTGTTAAAGGTACAGGACAGGAATGCACTTTATAAAGTTGATGACACTGGAAAAGTTTGTATAATAGCTGAAGATGTTGAGTAAACTCAGGAGATGCTTATGTTGCATCTAAGAAGGTTAGACAGGGGGAAAACAAAATAAAATAAGGCTTTACACACACCAAGCTCCTGCACAGACTTATTTTAGATGTCACACAAGGTGTTGGTGCTGGACATGACTTTTGTGTCATCAGGGCAGAAAGGCCTTATCTTTGCTGTAGGTCCTTTTTATTAAAGGGGACCACACATGCAAAATTCACTTTTTAATGTTTTTTTACTAAACTTTGGGTATTTACTTCATAAAAAAACAGTCCTTGTGCCAAAAAAATGCACCCAGTGGTTTATTTACTCTAAGTAGATTTATTTATTTTTGATAAATACACCAGGATTCACACTTCCTGCATTTATTGACGTCACAAGCCGCCAGCCAATCAGATCAAACCTGAGTCCAGCCCCTCACCTAGCAACCCCTGGTTAGGCTCAACCCACTTCTGTATTAAACACATGACTGTTGTTTTTCATGATTTCATCTCATCTTTTGTTTATATGTTCTTAATTTCATGTGTACAGCACTTTGTTGCAGCTGTGTTTTTTTAAATGGCTTTATAAATAAAGTATAATTGTTATTTTTATGTTTTAGTTCAATTTTTAGTGTATTTGCGATCGCTGCCAACGCGCAGCCGGCAAAAATTAAACGAGCGGACCACAGGCGGAAGGACCGGGTTCGACGGGACCCTCTTCCGGCGCGATGGAGCGGAGCTTCAACTGTACAGCCTTGCAGCAGCCTCGCAGCAGGCTCGCAGCAAGAGGACCTTCTCCTTACAGATTAATTTACGGGAGACACTTGGTGAACTTTGTGTTGTCTTCACTGGAACAGCGATAACTCCCAAAATCTCATCGCGTGCAACGAGCGGAGCTGGCGAAAACCGGAAGAGGAACAAGCTAACATTAGCTTCGGATTCGGGTGGTCTCATGCTAAAAGGAGCAGCAAACTGCGGCGCGCTCAGACGGGTTTCGGTAAGTTATCTTAAGCTAACACTAACAGTAAGTCAAATGAGTAATAAAAAAAGAGCTAATTTTAAAACAACAACACATTACAGATACTGGCTGTTACAGAGGGCGTGAACAGATCGTTGAAGGGCGTGGACTTCAAGAAACCGGTCGTTCAAAACGAAAGTTAAAAATGGCAGAATTAAAAAGGGTATAATTGATTATCTAATAATTATTTTGTGCATTAAATTGAAGGAATAGGGTCTGGATATCCCACAGAAATACCATAAAAATTTAAAAAATACATCTGAGGTCCCCTTTAAGCTTTTGTGGGCTGGTCGGTTTCCATCCATCCATCCATCCATCCATCCATCCATCCATCCATCCATCCATCCATCCAAATAATGTATTTCAAAGAAAGAAAGATAAGATTTCTTGTTTCACCAAATATATATTAACATGAAAAATAAATTCTAAAGATAATCTTACATAAAGATAAACAAAAACATTTTAGAGCAAAATTATCTGGGAAAAACAAGGCTATTTTAATTAAACACGCTGCTCCATTCAGCTTTTTTATCATGATGACAGCCAGCTGACAGCTGCGTGAACGGCTGATCCATCCGATCTTAACTGTACATTTTACCTTTTCAAACGGCCAGTTGAATCTGCATAATTGGTGCACCATTATCGTGCTTTAAATTTTAGTTTCTTTGCTGCGATTTGTAAAACCTAAGCCAATCAAACGCGTGTGATTGCGCGATGCGCGGCTGGACACAGACCATGGCTGGAGACACGGAGCCGAGTGGAGGCTCACTTTACCACAGTGGCTAGAGCGCATTGCGCGGTGATTACGCGTGTCTGCTTTGTCTAATGAAATAAAGATAGTGGATGGATGGATGGACGTTGTAAGGATGGCTCCTGTTGGTCTTGTCTTCATGTTTATTTTGTTATTGTTTAGTCTTCATGTTTATTTTAGGTCCCCTTCTAGTGTAGTCTTAGTTCATGTCTATTTTAGTTCCCCGTCTAGTTCAGTCAGTCTTCATGTTCAGTCAGTAGTCTTCATGTTTATTCTCGTTTAGTCTTTAGTGTAGTCTTAGTTCATGTCTACTTTAGTTCCCCGTCTAGTTCAGTCAGTCTTCATGTTTAGTCAGTCAGTCTTCATATTTAGTCTTCATGTTTATTCTCGTTTAGTCTTCAGTGTATTGTAGTCATGTGTTTAGGTTCCCTTCTAATTTAGTCCATTGTTAATTCAACCTTTTGTAGTCATGTGTTTAGGCTTCCTTCTAATTTAGTCCATTGTTAATTCAACCTTTTGTAGTCATGTGTTTAGGCTTCCTTCTAATTTAGTCCATTGTTATTTCAACCTAGAGTTTCCGTCACCCTGTTCACCTTCCACGTTTCAGAGTTAGCCTTGTTCTGTTAATTGCTCCCAGGTGTGTGTCGTTACTTCCTGTCTTGTCTGTGTGTATATATACTCTGTCTGCAGTCAGTTTTTTGTCGGGTCATTCGTCCATTTCCCCTGGTGTGTCGTGTATCTGCTGCGCTTCAGCTCCCTGGTCTGTGAGTACGTCTCTATAGTTTGAGTTCCAGTAATCCAGCCACAGTTTGAGCTTTAAGCCACAGTTCTAGTTTAGTCCAGAGTTTATGTTTCATGTTTACTGCCACGTCAGTATTTTGATTTGTCTAATTAAAGTTTGTTCTGATTCTAACTCGTGCCTCTGAGAGTTTGCTGTCTGCAACATTGGACTCTTTTCCTCCCACACCCCGCCGATCGTGACAGAATATGACCCGAACATTCCTGAGTCCAGCAGACAGCTAGTTCAGACTCACCTCAGAGGCAGAAGATGACGGCAGGAGCAGCCGTCATAAACGTGGGCGGCTTCCTGACGGACGCCGCTCGGAGCTTCCACGAACCTGCGCATGAAGAGTTTCCGTCTCCGCTCTTGGTCGAGGAACGAGCAACACGAAGACGCAGAAATGGCCGCTCCACACAGTTCACCTCCTTCCCTCCTGTGCGAGCTATTTCCTTGTGGGAAGCGTCCGACGACGGATCGGACCCAGAGTCCGGTTCCGGTCCAGTTCCTGACACACGGCGTCGCCGAAGGAGGCGGCGACCAGCAAGGACAGACTTTTTCGGGTTTCAGCCTGTTTCCCCTCCAGGTTCCCCCACGCCGTCAGACGGGTTGAGGAGGACTACGGAGGAGAAGGGATTCCTGCTCCCGCGTTCCGTGACGTCACAGGGGGGCATCCCCCGCCACAGAAGGAGTGTCCAAGCTCCCGCTCTGAAGAGGTACACAAGTCGACCACCGGGGTCGCTATGGAACCCAGTTCTGAGGCCACTTTCACTTGCCAGCAGCTGAAAAGACTGGTTCATGCTGCTGTTGATAATCCGGACCATCATTACAAAATAAAGGCTTTTTCCATAGTTGAGGACATAATCACCAACAGTACATGTCTGATACCGAACCCAGGTCTCACACAAATATTGACCCTTGTTAGGACTCTAAGAGATAGCTCCAGGGTATTTGTTACTGAGTGTTCTAATGTTTCAGAGTGTGCCGACTCCTCTGCAGCACTAGAGGGCGCTGCTACCACAGAGAGTGCAGTCACTCCTACACCTGTTGAGGGCGTCGTTGTTCCAACAGCAGAGGGTGCTGTCATCCCAACATCCACAGAGGGAGCTGTGGAACTGGAACATAAGGTCGCTCTACTGTTTCATCAGCTTCACACACGTTTTTCTGATGGTTCTGATGAACCGGAGTGTGAGATCTTGGTTGTTCTTAAACAACTCCAGACTCTTTTTGAATCTGCTACCTCTGATTCAAGTCCTCGTTTCAAGAGAAACACCTTCTTGATGATGGAGCAGCTATTGGTATCCAGACACAGTTTTTTAGTTCATCCTGACTTTGCACAGTTAATGGAGATTGTCACAACCCTGAAGTCCATTCACTCAGTTTTGTCTACCTCTCGTTCTTGTCATCCTGCTGAGTCATCCCTAGTCTCCACAGGAGGAGCTGCTACTACAGGGAGTCCGGACGCTAAGGACTCCGGATTGGCGCCAACGGGGGGCACTGTGTCTTCAGTACCCACAGAAGGTATTGAGTCCACAGCATCACCAGAGGGTGCCATGCCTACAGCATCACCAGAGGGTGCCATGCCTACAGCATCACCAGAGGGTGCCATGCCTAAAGCATCCTCAGAGGGTGCCATGCCTACAGCATCCACAGAGGGTGCCATGCCTACAGCATCCACAGGGGGTGCCATGCCTACAGCATCCACAGAGGGTGCCATGCCTACAGCATCCACAGAGGGTGCCATGCCTACAGCATCCACAGGGGGTGCCATGCCTACAGCATCCGCAGAGGGTGCCATCCACATCTTCTGCTGCCCTGAGGTCCTGCCTCCGGCTCCAGGGGGCGCTGCCCCGCCGTCTCCGGCTCCAGGGGGCGCTGCCCCGCCGTCTCCGGCTCCAGGGGGCGCTACCCCGCCGTCTCCGGCTCCAGGGGGCGCTGCCCCGCCGTCTCCGGCTCCAGGGGGCGCTGCCCCGCCGTCTCCGGCTCCAGGGGGCGCTGCCCCGCCGTCTCCGGCTCCAGGGGGCGCTGCCCCGCCGTCTCCGGCTCCAGGGGGCGCTGCCCCGCCGTCTCCGGCTCCAGGGGGCGCTGCCCCGTCGTCTCCGGCTCCAGGGGGCGCTGCCCCGTCGTCTCCGGCTCCAGGGGGCGCTGCCCCGTCGTCTCCGGCTCCAGGGGGCGCTGCCCCGTCGTCTCCGGCTCCAGGGGGCGCTGCCCCGTCGTCTCCGGCTCCAGGGGGCGCTGCCCCGTCGTCTCCGGCTCCAGGGGGTGCCCCGTCGTCTCCGGCTCCAGAGGGCGCTGCCCTGTCTCCGGCTCCAGAGGGCGCTGCGACCGAAGCTCTCTGCTGTCTAGCGTCTCCAGACGCCTCCACGTCTACGGAGGGTCCCAGCACTGCAGACGCCTCCACCTCTACAGAGGGTCCCAGCGCTGCAGACGCCTCCACCTCTACAGAGGGTCCCAGCGCTGCAGACGCCTCCACCTCTACAGAGGGTCCCAGCGCGACGGACGCCTCCACGTCTACAGGGGGTCCGCGCACCGCTGATGTTTCCACGTTTACGGAGGGTTTCCACGTCGATGACGTCTCCACGCCAGACGTCTCCACGCCAGATGTCTCTTTGCCTGACGTCTCTTTGCCTGATGTCTCCTCGCCAGACGTCTCCACGCCAGACGTCTCCACGCTAGATGTCTCCACGCCAGACGTCTCTTTGCCTGATGTCTCCTCGCCAGACGTCTCTTTGCCTGATGTCTCCTCGCCAGACGTCTCTTTGCCTGATGTCTCCTCGCCAGACGTCTCTTTGCCTGATGTCTCCTCGCCTGACGTCTCTTTCCTGATGTCTCCACGCCTGACGTCTCTTTGCCTGATGTCTCCACGCCTGACGTCTCTTTGCCTGATGTCTCCACGCCTGACGTCTCTTTGCCTGATGTCTCCACGCCTGACGTCTCTTTGCCTGATGTCTCCACGCCTGACGTCTCTGTGTCTGACGTCTCGTCTCTCGTTGTCTCTTCACCTGTTGACGCCTCGACGCTTGGGGTCTCGACGCTTGGGGTCTCGACGCTCGTGGTCTCTACGCTCGAGGTCTCTACGCTCGATGACGTTCTTTCACCATGTGCCCCGACCGACGAAGTCCTTGCCGCCGTTGTTCCTGCCCTTGGTGTTGAACGGCTTCACCGCCTGAAATGGTCCTGCTCGTTGGGCAGCACCCGGGTCGTCCGTCGGATGGGGTCCTGCGCGACGGACTGTCTCCCGGTCGTCCACCTGAGGGGTCTTTGGCTGCTGTCGACTACCTGGCCACGATGCTTGGTTCTGTTTTGAGTTTCTAGTTTGTGCTGGGTTTGGTCGGGATTTGGTCTTCGCTAAGTTACTAGTTTAGTTTTATCCTTTGTGGCTCTCACTGCTTTTTCTGGTTTTGGCCTTGTGTTTCATTTTTGTCCCGCGCCCTGTTCTTGTGTTTTGTTCCCTGTCCGTGTGTTTCCTTCGTGCCCGCCGTTCCTTGCGGTTTCCTCCCTTCGCCTGCCTTGGATTTTTAGGCGGGTTTTCTTGGGGTCACCTGGGGGTGTCCTTGAGGGGGGGTACTGTAAGGATGGCTCCTGTTGGTCTTGTCTTCATGTTTATTTTGTTATTGTTTAGTCTTCATGTTTATTTTAGGTCCCCTTCTAGTGTAGTCTTAGTTCATGTCTATTTTAGTTCCCCGTCTAGTTCAGTCAGTCTTCATGTTTAGTCAGTAGTCTTCATGTTTATTCTCGTTTAGTCTTTAGTGTAGTCTTAGTTCATGTCTACTTTAGTTCCCCGTCTAGTTCAGTCAGTCTTCATGTTTAGTCAGTCAGTCTTCATATTTAGTCTTCATGTTTATTCTCGTTTAGTCTTCAGTGTATTGTAGTCATGTGTTTAGGTTCCCTTCTAATTTAGTCCATTGTTAATTCAACCTTTTGTAGTCATGTGTTTAGGCTTCCTTCTAATTTAGTCCATTGTTAATTCAACCTTTTGTAGTCATGTGTTTAGGCTTCCTTCTAATTTAGTCCATTGTTATTTCAACCTAGAGTTTCCGTCACCCTGTTCACCTTCCACGTTTCAGAGTTAGCCTTGTTCTGTTAATTGCTCCCAGGTGTGTGTCGTTACTTCCTGTCTTGTCTGTGTGTATATATACTCTGTCTGCAGTCAGTTTTTTGTCGGGTCATTCGTCCATTTCCCCTGGTGTGTCGTGTATCTGCTGCGCTTCAGCTCCCTGGTCTGTGAGTACGTCTCTATAGTTTGAGTTCCAGTAATCCAGCCGCAGTTTGAGCTTTAAGCCACAGTTCTAGTTTAGTCCAGAGTTTATGTTTCATGTTTACTGCCACGTCAGTATTTTGATTTGTCTAATTAAAGTTTGTTCTGATTCTAACTCGTGCCTCTGAGAGTTTGCTGTCTGCAACATTGGACTCTTTTCCTCCCACACCCCGCCGATCGTGACAGACGTATGTATGGATGGATGGATGTATTATGTAGGATGGATGGAAACTGATTTGCTTGCGATTTGCTTGTGCACTTAGTAAAAGCTTCTTTTTTTTTTCCTCGGGTCGGTCGGAAAAACAGCTGACAGCTCTGACGCTTTGATCGGCTTTATTTTATTATTTTCCTTGTTCCTTGTGTCCACTGGGCGATCTATAGATGTTAAGTAGCCATGTGCTTCTTTCAAAGCTGCACGTTATTGGCCGAAGCCAGTAACAAAGCTCTGATACCAGCCAAACAAGTCCCGCATGTTAATCAGCTGAGAGGGTCCCCGCCCCCAGTACGCAAATCACTGCGGCTTGGTTTTACTCTGAAAACAAACTGATTTCTAACACAAAGTTTATCAGTTTAAACACTTATAAAGTGTTTTTTAAAGCATGGGATGGTTTCTTCACAACTTCAACTGGTACATTTTGCAAAAAAACGATTTTCACTAATTTCTCAGAAGTTGAAGCTTTTATTGATTTTTTTCTCAGTTAGAGTGTGCCAACTTGTTCCTGGATTTGGAGTGGCTGGTCACATATTAGCAACACCACAACATTGGCGACAAGGATGGCTCTTTCTGTGCCTTTGCCTGCTCCATTCATGTTGTGTCCAGGTGAACTGGCGATACCGTTTCCAACATGGCTAAAGATGTTCGACAACTACATGCTAGTAATAGCCGCATCGGGAGACAACTGGCCTGATGCTAGAAAGCGCACGATTCTACTCCATGCGTTGGGTACAGAAGGCCAAAGACTTTTCTACAGCCTGCCGAATACTGGGGCCACGTTTGCTACTGCTATTACTGCCCTTAAAGAACATTTCGTACCAAAGGTGAACGTCATTGCTGAACGTCACAAGTTTCGACAACGTGCACAGAGGCCTGATGAAAAGGTAAAACAATTCTTAGCTTCTCTGCGTGAGTTAACTGCCACATGTGACTTTGGAAACATGGAGGAACAAATGCTACGTGATCAACTGATAGAGCGTGTTGCTAATACTTGCATTAGACAGATTGTTACTCGAACCAGAGCTAACTCTCGCTAAAGCTACCACGTTGGCGCTACAAATTGAGAGTGGATTAAGAGATGCTAACGTACTTTCTGATGCTAGCGCTGCTAGCATTTCTGTTCCCGTGAGGGCCATACTTTCTGATGCTAACGCTGCTAACGCTTCAGCTCCCGTGAGGGCCGTACAAAAGCAGCCAAAGTCAAGCCGCCGCTGGGACGCGAGGAGGACGCCGCGGGACCATGCTACTTCCACGACTCAAGTTGCTGCCACTACACGCCGTTCCTGCTTCCGCTGTGGATCCTTCGACCATCTTGCTAACAACCCTTCATGCCCTGCTGCTAAAACGACATGCAACAAGTGTGGTAAAGTGGGACATTTTTCACGTGTTTGCCGTTCGACTCAAAAGGAGGTACGTGAAGTCGTCGTTAATGAAGCCACGATTCTTTACATGAACAATGCAGTGCAAGACAAGATCCTCTGCACAGTTCAAGTGACTGTTAATGGACGAGGTACAGATGTTGAGCTGATTGTGGATACAGGCTCATCAGTGTCCATTATACCACAAGAGATCTACCACACCTACTTTTATGACTGTGTACTAACTGAACCTACATTTGCTCTTGTTACCTATGCAAAAGAGAAAATTGCTGTGAAAGGGTGCTTAAAAGCTACTATTTCTCATGATGGTAATTCTACTGAAGGTACTATTATTGTTGTTCAGTCAGGTGTTGCCCTGCTGGGGTTAGATTTATTCCAGGCATTACAAATGAAGCTTGAGGGACGACAAATTGTTAATGCTACTGCTACTTCTCCTACCTCTATGGTTCAACCAGCTGTAACAAAAACTGCTTCAGAGCATTCTCCAGGAATGTCAGTTTGGGAAGTTGGTTATGCTAAAAACTTCATACATAAAGTACAGATGTTGCCAAATGCTGTTCCAGTGCAACAAAAACTCAGGAGACTTCCATTTTCAGTACGACAAGCTGTGTCAGAAGAGATCAAGAATCTCCAGGAGAAGGGTATCATTGAACGTGTTGATGCTTCCCCATGGGTTTCTCCCATAGTTGTGACACAAAGAAGAGATGGAGGAAAGCCTCGCATATGTGTGGATTTGCGAGAGCCTAACAAAGCGATCGTTGCTGATTGTCATCCATTACCGCACATAGATGAACTGTTCTCAAACCTCCGAGGGGCTACTGTTTTTTCTACGATTGACTTAGTGTCTGCATATCACCAAATGCCTCTTGTAAGAATTAATGAGGAGGTCAATATTAATACTGATCTCCTTTTTATCTTAATTAATCTACTTATTCAGATTGAATAGTAAATTCACGGATTCTGTTCTTTTTCAGTTTACCCAATATTTCTGTGATCTTTATGATGGATAAATACACAAAGCCATTAAGTGACAAAGACGTTAACTTAGTTTGATATGTCAAAGAGACACTATCATTTATTTAAAATAAATCAACTAAATTAACACCATTACACTTGATTGACATGATTTCACTTTCTTTCAATTCAAATACGTCAGCACACTTAAATTTAACACAACAGACATAAATATTAGATGTTAAGCATATTTAGTCTGTGGGCTCTTTAACTTAAAAAATATAGTTTCCAGCTTAGGTTGAGAGGGAAAAGAAATAGGAGGAAAGATATGGAGGAAGAAAAGTTAAGAGTCAGGGAGTTATCTTGATGTGTTTAACCAGAAACATGGCAGTTCTCCGGCCGATTAAAGCTACACGTTGGTACCCTTGGCAAAGCATTTGACGACTTGTTACCTCGTGAAGATGGTCAGTCTCCCTCGGTCCAGTTTGGTCAGTTCGTTTACCATTCTCAGCGTCTCCAGACGTGCGCCTTGACTCGAACCGAAGTAACGGCAGCTCCTGGTGCTGTTGTTCAAGATAAGACGTTCCTTAAAGGAATGTCAATAAAAGAGAGCTTTTCAGCTGTTGAAGATGGCTTATAACTTGGCATGTTATAAGTCTTTAACTGAATGACGTGTCCTTAGCGTGTGACTAGACGATCATCAGTTCTTTGGAGAAGACCATGGTTTGAGGCTTACTCCAGCAGACTTCTTTGAGAAAGTAAAATGTGAAGGTTTTAACTGAGACGTGACCCAGAAAATGTGTTCTTTCTGATTGGCCGAATGGCATCATAAGTTGATGTGAGGATGACATCAACATGTTGAAAGGGGGTCAAAAGATTAGTTTGTCAGAAAGATAAAGTGTTAGTTTCAGATGTCAGCATTTTATCATAAAACTGATTCCTTTGCTTTAACACTTTAACAAAATACTGTTGGTTTGATTAAAACAACGTCATTAAGCATCACATATGGGACCTATTAATGATAATAGCTTGATTATTAAATAGGACAAAAACAAAAGTCTTTGGGTGTCTAGATTGTCCTGAGCTCAAGCTAAAATGAATGAGATAAAGTGTTCCTTTTATCTTCACATGCAAGTTCGAGAGGAGAGGAGAAATCCTCCATGTACAACATTTTGAATTAAGCAGAGTATTTGATTTATCTGACATTAAAATGTACTGATGCTCTTACAAATAAAATTATTCTTTTGATCACATCAGCCTAAAATCAAAGATAGAAATAGTCTCTTATTGGTGACTATGTTATCAGATTATAGCTAAATGAATAATTTTGTAGTAAATGTCTTGCTTTACTGAGAGGTCAGTAAAGGTCATCACTGGACAGTTCAAAAACCTTAATTTGACCCTGGGTAGGTCCACTACATCTCCCCCCTTTTGGAAGCCATCGCCAGTCCTTGGGGATGGGGTCCAACACGAAAGGAAACCTTGAACTGTCTTTGATCTTGAAGTAATCCAGCAAGTGGAAAAAAAAAAATCAAAAATTATAATCCCATAAAGTTTTTGGAAATTCCATACTGTTCGTAGGTAATCCCATTGCGAAAAGCTTTTAATCCTTTGGAAAACAAAGTCTGTTAACTCTTGGAAAACAAAGTCTGTGATCCCTTGGAAAGCAAAGTCTTATAATCCACAGCGGTAATTCCACAGCAGTAAATCCCAACGATTAGTTTTGTTGATTGATCAGCAACAATTGTTTTCATAATCAGCATGTAGAGGGGATCCCTCGATTGACGCAGAGGAGGCGACCCTTGGATGAAGGTTGAAGACCAAGCGTTGGAGCTGCAGGTCCCCACATCGATGGTTGGAGGCTGGTTGGTTTCCAGTCCGTGCCACTCTGGTTCTATGTGTCATGCATTTATGTGGTTTTTAAGGTGGGCTTATGATTGGGATTTTACATTAAGCCTTACCTATATGCACCTGGTATGTAAGCTATCATGGTTTAGATCAGCTACAATTACCAATTAAGGGGTGGATCAATTCTGTAAATTTAGATATAGGGATTTGTACCTATAAAATTTTGGAGGGCTTCTGTAACGAAGGCCTCTAATTCCAAACTATTCCTCCATTCATTACTTAGTTTAGGTTAAACTAAAATAAAAATGAAATATAGTTTGATCTAAATGTCTGTTGTCTTTTAGACGAACGACGTAGGATTTGGTATTCCTAATAAATTTTGAAGTCTATGGCGAGACTCATCAAAATGAATAGATAATCTAGAATAGAAACGATCGAATCGGTTCAATTTAGAAATTGTGAGACCAGTGTAGTTTATTGTACCTTGAGTAGCTTTAAACTACATTGACTCTTCGACGATTGAGATTTAACAAAACGAACTGCATGTTGGCATAGTTAAATCCATATCATTCATTAACCAATGTTAATACAAAACCTTTTTGGCTGGGAGTGTTCAGAACCAAACAAAATCTCAACTAATGACAACAGTAATGACTAAACAACACGGAAACAACGTTTCACTGCTTCGACACACTCTTGTCGTCAGATTCCAAAGTGCAACACACAAGAAAAACAGGTCTCAACTTTATGACCGAGGTCAAATTAAATCTCGTGGATTTAAACGGTTGTTAAGGTTAGTTTTTGTTGTGGGTTTTAGGCTTAGCGTTTCTAAGTTCAAATTGGACAATGCGACTTATAGGGTGGGAAATACGGTAGTTTAAACCTGATTAGTTTATTTACTAACTTGTGTTTGGACGACCTTATTATCCCATGAAGTCGGTGAGTTTGTGAGATCTTTGTCTTTTGTGG
>JBBPBX010041658.1:0-28763 GCA_038048925.1 Garcialebias charrua | reverse complement strand
TATATATATATATATATATATATATACTCCTGAACTCTTTCTGGCATCTTGAATATATAGTAAAAATATGGTTTTTAGATATTCTTTTCAAATTTTTATTCCAAATCCCATTTTGAATTATCCCTTTTAACGTATTTCAATGCACTGTGGCTCCTCAAGCAGAAATTGCCACAAGAACAAATTAGAGCTGCAGTAACAGCCTTCAGAGCTCTAATCAGACACTCATTCTGTGCTAAAACACCGGCAGAACAAATCACTTTATCTGTGTTAGGAAGGTGCTGCAGCCTCGTGGTTCTTACCGGCCCTTCTTACCTGATAAATTCTCCCTCAGCTCAGCTACTCTGAGCATGAAATCATTTGGGCAGAATGACAGGATGTTTGGCCACAGGGCAGTAGCAATTTGTTTCTCTGTAGATAAAACAGTGTTGATTGTTGCCTCAGCAGCTGAAGAGTGCAAAAAGGAGCCTTGGAGGTCCCTCTGGGACAATAATTTTATTTTGT
Organism: Garcialebias charrua; assembly: GCA_038048925.1. Lineage (NCBI taxonomy): Eukaryota > Metazoa > Chordata > Actinopteri > Cyprinodontiformes > Rivulidae > Garcialebias > Garcialebias charrua. The sequence goes on along the minus strand of JBBPBX010041658.1, from coordinate 28,262 downwards.
TACAGCCCCAACTTTACAGCTGTTTTCTTTTTTTCTTTTTTTTATGAATATTTTGTTTTTGCTTGCTTTTGTGAAAATATTCTGTCTAACTTGGAAAAATATTCTATACAACAAACGTTTTTAAGGCTAAAATGACTGCCTTGTATCTATATGTATGTTTTAGGTGTGCTAACAGTAGCCACGTGTTGCACATTATCATGACAAGAACAATTATGTCAAGACAATACTCTTCTTTCACTTTTTGGGCCTGAGTGGGGCAAAGGGTCAGCAGCCAGGGCTGAAAGAAATTAGGTTTGCTCTGATACAAGGTGGTCTCAAAGGCTTATTGGTGGGTTGAGGTGGGGAGATGGGGTGCTTAAGAACAAAATTCAGCAACTTACCAAATGAGTATTAACATCCTTTAAGGTGAGTTGATGCCTGGTCCATTAAACCTCTTTTATCGTGTCTCGAGGATCTTAAAGCTTGGATGGCCCTAAACTTTCTGCACTTTAATGAAAAAAAAGACTGAGGTACGGTACTTGTTTTTGGACCCAGTGGAGCTTGTTCGAGCCCTCCAGTTGACTTAGACCCCCTGACAATGTACGTGAAATCTACAATTACAAACCTTGGTTTTAAGATGGACAGTGATTTTAAGCTCGAGAGTCAAATAAGGGCCACAGTAAAATCTGGTTTTTATCATTTGAGAAAATTGGCAAAGGTGAAACCTATTCTTTCACGGCAGCAGTTCGAAACAGTAATCCATGCCTTTATTTCATCCCGGCTGGATTACTGTATGCGTGCCTATTAGGGCTGTAGTGATAGTAATCTCACGATACGATACAATACACAATATTCAGCTCACGATATGATATATATTGCAATATTCAGCAAACGATACAATTCAATACAATATTGCGATTTTCTGAAAGATTTTAAAGGGACAGAGTGATTTTGGTGACATTTTGAGACTGTTATAGACTTGGATTTAATTAATTTAACTGAAAACTGATTAAAAGCACCAACTACACAATACTTGGCTCTGGTTGGACATGGACACAGACTTAAAGTCGACAGCTGGACAAAATGAATCAAAGAAGTGGTGAGAAAACATGTTTCTTTCAATTGAAACAGTAAAAACTGTAGCTTACATGCATTTGTAAAGTAAATAAAGTGCACCAAGTGCCCTGCTCTGAATAGTTTGAAACCTTTTTAACCTTGACACTTAACATCTGAAGGAATCACTCTAAGTGCTTGGTAAGTAAACAGTAATATGACTTCTCCAAAACAGTCTATAATTCAAGTAATGAAGAACATTTAACTTCAAATGCACCCATCTTAGCAGAGCAGCTTAAGGCCTGTAGATAGACCCTGACTAATAAGTGAACTCTAAACAGAAAGTCTACTCTGCAGACCAAGTGAGCTACATTCTCCTCAGATTTTTGTTTAGAAATAGAATCTGATCGACGTGCTCTGGGAGAAGTGCACTTCTCTGCGCAGTGATGATATCTCCAGGGGTGGAGAAGACTCTCTCTGAGGATACACTGGTGCCAGGGATGCAGAGGTATCTAAAAAAGCTAAGTCTGGTCCTCTGGACATTCAAAAAAAAAAAAAAAATTTTTTTTAAGGTACGATACTTGCAGATGAATATCAATTTTTTCTAGGAAAGAAAAAAATCGATATTTATCGCGATATCGATATTTTTACACAGCCCTAGTGCCTATGCGCCAAAAAGCAGTGCAGATTACCCACCCTTTTTGGAGTCCTTGGAGAGGGTATTGGAGAGTGCGCCTCCTGGGGACTCCCTTGTTCTACTGGGGGGACTTCAACGCTCACGTGGGCAATGACAGTGAGACCTGGAGGGGTGTGGTTGGGAGGAACGGCCCCCCTGATCTGAACCCGAGTGGTGTTCTGTTATTGGACTTCTGTGCTCGTCATGGATTGTCCATAACGAACACCATGTTCAAGCATAAGGGTGTCCATATGTGCTCTTGGCACCAGGACACCCTAGGTCGCAGTTCGATGATCGACTTTGTTGTCGTCTCATCTGATCTGCGGCCGCATGTCCTGGACACTCGGGTGAAGAGAGGGGCGGAGCTGTCAACTGACCACTACCTGGTGGTGAGTTGGCTCCGATGGTGGGGGAGGATGCCGGTCAGACCTGGCAGACCCAAACGTATTGTGAGGGTCTGCTGGGAACGTCTGGCAGAGTCTCCCGTAAGACGGAGCTTTAACTCCCACCTCCGGGAGAGCTTTGAACACGTTCCGAGGGAGGCGGGGGACATTGAGTCCGAGTGGGCCATGTTCCGCGCCTCTATTGTCGAGGCAGCTTATCAGAGTTGTGGCCGCAAGGTTGTTGGTGCCTGTCGTGGTGGCAACCCTCGAACCCGGTGGTGGACACCGGCGGTGAGGGATGCTGTCAAGCTGAAGAAGGAGTCCTATTGGGCCTTTTTGGCCTGTGGGACCCCGGAAGCAGCAGATAGGTACCGGCAGTCCAAGCGGCATGCGGCTCGGGTGGTTGCTGAGGCAAAAACTCGGGCGTGGGAGGAGTTCGGAGAGGCCATGGAGAATGACTTCCGTACGGCTTCGAGGCGATTCTGGTCCACCATCCGGCGTCTCAGGGGGGGAAAGCGGTACGCGACCAACACCATTTATGGTGGGGATGGCGTGCTGTTGACCTCAACTCGGGATGTTGTGAGTCGGTGGGCGGAATACTTCGAAGACCTCCTCAATCCTACTGGCACGTCTTCCACTGAGGAAGCGGAGCCTGGGGACTTTGGGTCGGGCTCTCCAATCTCTGGTGCTGAGGTCACCGAGGTGGTTAAAAAGTTCCGCGGTGGCAGGGCTCCGGGAGTGGATGAGTTCCTTAGGGCTCTGGATGTTGTGGGGTTGTGTTGGCTTACTCTCCGGGTCGGAGAGGAGGTCCTGTCCCAAGTGGAGGAGTTTAAGTATCTCGGGGTCTTGTTCACGAATGAGGGAAAATTGAAGCGTGAGATCGATAGGCGGATAGGTGCAGCATCCGCAGTGAAGCGGGTGCTGTACCGGTCTGTCGTGGTGAAGAGAGAGCTGAGTCAAAAGGCAAAGCTCTCAATTTACCGATCAATCTACGTTCCCACCCTCATCTATGGTCATGAGCTTTGGGTTGTGACCGAAAGAACGAGATCTCGGATACAAGCGGCTGAAATTAGTTTTCTCCGCAGGGTGTCTGGACTCTCCCTTAGAGATAGGGTGAGAAGCTCAGTCATCCGGGAGGGACTCGGAGTAGAGCCGCTGCTTCTCCACATCGAGAGGAGCCAGTTGAGGTGGCTCGGGCATCTGGTTAGGATGCCTCCTGGACGCCTCCCTGGTGAGGTGTTCCGGGCATGTCCCACCGGGAGGAGACCCAGAGGAAGACCCAGGACACGCTGGAGGGACTATGTTTCTCGGCTGGCCTGGGAACGCCTTGGGATTCCCCCAGAGGAGCTGCTCCAAGTGGCTGGGGAGAGGGAAGTCTGGGCCTCCCTACTTAGGCTGCTACCCCCGCGACCCGACCCCGGATAAGCGGAAGAATATGGATGGATGGATGGATGGATTACTGTAACTCTCTCTATCTTGGAGTCAGCCAGTCCTCACTTGCACGTCTGCAGCTGGTGCAAAATGCTGCTGCACGACTTTTAACTGGAACATGCAAAAGAGAGCACATCACACCTGTCCTGGCTTTTCTCCACTGGCTGCCTGTGTATTTTAGAGTTCATTTTAAAATTATCTTGTTTGTTTGTAAGGTTTTAAACAACCTTGCCCCCTCTTATTTGGCAGAGCTTCTCCACCATTACACTCCATCCCGGTCACTCAGGTCTGCTGACCAGCAGCTCCTGGTCATTCCATGGAGTAAGAGGAAGCTTTGAGGAGACAGGGCCTTCTCTGTTAGTGGCCCTGAGTTATGGAATGCTCTGCCTTTACAAATTCGACAGGCTCCCTCACTGTCCATTTTTAAAACCTGTTTGAAAACTCATCTATACTCATTGGCCTTCAACCCAACTGAGACATGATTGTACTTCATTTTTATTGATTTTACCTGTTTAACTTGTCATTTTATTGTATTTTAAATTGAATTTTTATTTCACTGTGTGTTAGTTTTGTGGTTCTGTTTTTATGCTTTCTTTTATCTTGTTTGTAGCTAGTGTCCAGCGCATTGTTTCAGCTGTGGCTGTGTTAAAGCGCTTTTATAAATAAAGCTGCTGCTGCTGATGATGATCCATTATCATCGTCTTGTTCCAGAGTCAGGTCATGGGGGCAGCAGAGGCCCAGACATCTTTCCCCCCGTCACCTCTTCTAACCATTCTGAGGGGACCCCAAGGTGTTTCCAGTTCAGCCGAGAGATTCTCCAGCATGTTCTGGGTCTTCCCTGGTGTATCCTCCCAGTTGGACATGCCAGTTAAATCTCTCTATTGAAGTGTCCAGGGGGCATCTTTACCAGGTGCCTGAACCATCTCAACTGCCTCCCCTTAATGTGGAGGAGCAGCAGCTCTGCTCAGAGTCACTCCTGGAGAACAAACTCTATCTCTAAGGGAGAGTCCAGCTGCCCTGCGGACAAAACTGTACTGACCGCCTGTAGCCATGTTCTCATTCTTTCAGATGAAAAAAATGTATACATCATGGTCACTACCCAGACTTTCTGGCCATAGGAGGAGGTTAAAACGTAGACTGACCAGTAAACGAGGCTTTACCTTACAGCTCAACTTCCTCTTTATCACAACAGACCGGCACAGAGTCCATAAGACACTGCGCCACTCCTTCTCTCAGTCTCACGCTCTGTTCTTCCGTCAGTCGTGAACAAACCCCCAAGATACTTGAACTCCTCCACTTGAGGCAGAACCTCATCCCATTCCCAACCCAGCATTTCTTATTTTAGATGAAGTATGAAAATGGCTTCAACAATGGAGAGAACGTTTTGGTCATCTAAAAAGGTTGGATTTCTGAACAGAATCCAAACAGAAGGTTGTTTTGTGATGGAAATTTTCCTTAAACAAGAGGACAACGAAAGAGTTTTGTTTCTGTTATTTATAGTACTTTTGCAAGTTTGACAGAAACTTTGAGCAAAAGGTGTTTTGGCTGAAAGAGAAAAAAAAGTCTTCAGGGTGAGCGCGAAAATAGTTAACTACTTAATGCTTTCTATCTTAAAACAAATTACATAAAACTGAGACACTGCTTGCAGGGCAGTGAACATTCGTTTAATAACATCAGTAAAACATTAATGTGAATATGGGTAAATAAACTTATTATCAAATGAGCAAAGTTATATGTGTCTTTATTTTATTTTTCCCTCACAGTGTACAGGTACAACAGCTTGATTTTGTCAGAAACGAAAAGTAATACTGCACACTGTTGCTTCCCTCTTTGGCTGCACTCACTTTCTGACTTGCTCCTTGTCATTGTACAACTAAAATACCTTTTAGACACGACCTCTTGACTCTGTTGGCATGATTTCAATAGAGAGAGAACCAGCAAATATAAATACATTTGGTCCTGCATTTAGATTGCGTTTGCCTGCCTGTGAGCTACCTGGCATCTAAAATTTACAACTGATCCTAATTTCAACATGTGAATTGTAAAATGTTCAAAACAAACCCAAAACTTGGATTTGCTCAATTATGTAATTTCTGCAATCATTGTTCTGAAAGAGGTGAATATAGGTGCTCATAGTATTAGCTACAGGTAGTCCCCGACTTACGAGCGAGTTCCGTTCCTGCGAGTTGCTCGTAACACGAAAATTCGTAAGTTGGAACACGAAGCACGTGTTCTCGTAAGTCCGGATTTTCGCTCGTAAGTTGGAACATTTATGCTAGCGCTACTACGAACACTCGTTTTTCATCAAAAACGTTCATATTAGTTCATAAACATGGTCGGAAACGTGTTTCCAAACGGTTAGCTAACACACTTTCATCTAAAAACACAAAAAAGTGCTGTATTTTTTACAAATTTACTTCTCTTTCGCCAGCTCGTAAGTCCGGGCGCTCGTAGGTCAGAGCGCTCGTAAGTCGGGGACTACCTGTATATGAAAAATATCCATCCATTCATTCGTCCATTTTCTACCGCTTATCTGGGATCGGGTTGTGGGGGTAGCAGCCTTAGTAGGGAGGCCCAGACTTCCCTCTCCCCAGACACTTCTCCCGGTGTGACGTGCCCAGAACACCTCACCAGGGAGGGGTCCAGGAGGCATCCTCACCAGATGCCCGAGCCATCTCAACTGGCTCCTGGCCGCTTGTATCCGTGATCTCGTTCTTTCGGTCACAACCCAAAGCTCATGACCATAGATGAGGGTGGGAACGTAGATCGATCGGTAAATTGAGAGCTTCGCCTTTTGACTCAGCTCTCTCTTCACCACGACAGACCGGTACAGCGCCCGCTTCACTGCTGATGCTTCACCTATCCGCCTATCGATCTCACGCTCCTTTTTTCCCTCATTCATGAACAAAACCCGGAGATACTTAAACTCCTCCACTTGGGGCAGGACCTCCTCCCTGACCCAGAGAAAGCACGCTACCCTTTTCCGGCTCAAGACCATGGCCTCGGATTTGGAGGAACTGATCCTCATCCCGGCCGCATCACACTCGGCTGCAAACCGCTCCAGTGAAAGCTGTAGATCACGAACTGATGAAGCCAATAGGACCACATCATCTGCAAAAAACAGAGAAGCGATTCTAAGGCCACCAAAACGGATCCTCTCAACACCTTGGCTGCGCCTAGAAATTCTGTCCATAAAAGTTATGAACAGAATCGGTGACAAAGGGCAACCTTGGCGGAGTCCAACTCTCACTGGAAACGAGCCTGACTTACTGCCGGCAATGCGGACCAAGCTCTGACACCGGTCGTACAGGGACCTAACAGCCCATATCAAAGGGCCTGGTACCCCATACTCCCGGAGTACCCCCCACAGAACCCCCCGAGGGACGTGGTCGAATGCCTTCTCCAAGTCCACAAAGCACATGTAAACTGGTTGGGCAAACTCCCACGCACCCTCCAGGACCCTGCTGAGGGTGTAGAGCTGGTCTAGTGTTCCACAACCAGGACGAAAACCACACTGCTCCTCCTGAATCCGAGGTTCAACTATCTGACGGACCCTCCTCTCCAGAACCCCTGAATAGACCTTACCAAGGAGGCTTAAAATGAAAAATAATTTGTATTTTTTTCTATGCATTATTAAGGATAGACTACCAAGTGAGCTGTGACCTCCAGAAAAATGATGGAAATTTTCATAAAAAAACATTAAATAATTTTATAATAGGATATGTGGGGTGCCATTTGTAAAATTGCACAGTCAAAAATCGTCATCAAATTTTTTGGTTTATTTAGCTTTTAATAAGAAAAAAATAGTTTATTTTTTCAAGTCATATTTTCATCATGTTATTCATACATTTATAAATGTCATAGTTCCCAACTAAATAATTAATTTACAAGTTAAATATTTAGTTTATAACTAAATATTTAGGTGTAAATTAAACATTTAATTCATACCTAAATATTTAGTTAGTAAACTAAACATTTAGGTATAAATTAAATATTTAATTTACACCTAAATATTTAGTATACTAAATAAATATTTAATTTATACCTAAATATGTAGCTAGTAAATTAAATATTTAATTTGCTAAATAAATATTTAGCTCGGACCTAAATATATATTTTACAAACCAAACATTTAATTTCCAAAATATATATTTAATTTGCTAACTCAATATTTAGCTCGGACCTAAATATATATTTTACAAACCAAATATTTAATTTCCAAAATATATATTTAATTTGCTAACTAAATATTTACCTCGGACCTAAATATTCAACTTGCTAGATACATATTTAAGTTGTTAGCTAAATATTTAACTTGCTACCTACTTGACATATGGGGAGCAATATTATAGTCAGAAACATGGGTGTGCTATGGGGTCTCCAGTTTCTCCTATTGTTGCCAACCTGTACATGGAGGAGGTAGAAAAGAGAGCCTTGACGTCCTTTTCAGGGAGACCACCAAGTCATTGGTTCAGGTATGTTGATGACACCTGGGTTAAAATTAAATCTCAGGAAGTCCAACATTTCACTGATCACATCAACTCTGTGGATAAATATATCAAGTTCACACGAGAAGATGTAAAAAATGGCAGGTTGGCTTTCTTGGACTGTGAGGTCTCAGTTTCTGATAGAGGAAATTTGCAAACTGAGGTGTACCGCAAACCCACCACACAGACCAGTATTTACAGTTTGACTCCCATCACCCTCTGGAACACAAGTTAGGAGTCATCAGGACTCTGTATCACAGAGCAGACAGCGTCCCCACTAAGGCCCTGTACACACGTAGCCGAGTATCAGTAAAACCGAACAGTTTATCGTGCGGTTTGGCCTTTCATCCACACGTGAACTGCGGTTGATGTAACTATAAACGAATAATTAAAAAACTCTGACCAAAGTGGAGATTTGAGAATTCTCCGCATTCGATTCTGCGTGTGGAATTTCAGAACGGGAGGTTTATGCTCCAGCTGGAGCGGCGCTGACATCACATGCTGCTCGGAGAAAAAAGCGCTAAAATGTCAACATACCTGCTCTGACATCAAAGTCAAAGTCAACTTTATTGTCAGAACTTCAATATGTACAGGACATACACAGGATTGAAATTGTGGTTCTCTCAGTCCCTCGGTGCAACAGTAACCATTTATTTTAAACACTAAAACACTGAAACATTTAATAAACATAAGCATAAAATAGTAAAAGTGTAACACTGTCCTGAGTTTTTGCATAGTAGTATAAAAGTATGAAAATTTACACCAACACTAAAACACTAAACATTTAATGAACATAAGCATAAAATGAAATAATAAAAGTGTAATACTGTCCTGAGTTTTTGCATAGTAGTATAAAAAGTATAAAAAGTATATCTATAAAATAAACTGAAGGTTCTAGCATTGACATTTGCAAAGAGTGGCAAAGCAGCATATGAGTTAATGTACACAGTATATGTATGAGGTAGTTGATGTTGGTATAGAGGCAAAGTGGCATATGCAGTAAGGCACATAAGGCACATTGGGCATCCTTAAATAAGGCTAGTCAGAGAATACTGTATATGTATCAGCAGTAGTGTAGATATAAAAGTAGTGTAAATGTAAACAGTAGTAATAAATGTAAACAGTAGTAATAAATGTAAACAGTAGTAATAAATGTAAACAGTGAATGTAAACAGTAGTATGACTATAGGCAGTAATGTAATACAAACATTAGTGCAAATATGAGAAGTAGTGCAAACTGAATGAGCACATGACCGAGAGTTTAGTGAATAACCCGTTTGATGACACAGAGTCCAGTGTTAAAATCTTTGTGTTGTGTGGTAATGTGTGAGAAAGTTTTTTGTGTTAAGGCAGTTCAAATGGGAGGGGAGGCAGAGCAGGCAGAGTGTTTAGCATCCTGACTGCCTGATGAACAGAGCTGTCTCTCAGTCTGCTGGTTCGAGCCTGGAGACTCCTCAGTCTCCTCCCTGATGGCAGCAGTCTGAAGCAGCTGTGTAGTGGGTGTGTGGGATCACCTGCCATGCAGATGGGCTTTCCGAGTGAGGCGGTTGCTGTGTAAGTCCTGCAGTGAGGGGAAGGAGGTGCCGACGATCTTCTCAGCTGCTCTCACGATGCGCTGGAGGCTCTTGCGGCAGGATGCAGTACATGCACCAAACCACACAGTGATGCAGCTGGTCAGGACACTTTCTATGGCTCCCCTGTAGAAGGTGCACATGATGGGGGTTGAAGCTCCAGCCCTTTTCAGCTTGCGGAGAAAGTAGAGACGCTGGTGAGCCTTCTTGGCCAGTGATGCAGTGTTCCTGCTCCAGGACAGGTCCTCTGAGACGTGCACTCCCAGGAACTTGGTGCTGTCTACTCTCTCCACTGTGGTGCTGTTGATGGTCAGAGGGGCATGTTGGGCATCCCTCTTCCTGAAGTCCACAACAATCTCCTTTGTCTTCTCCACGTTGAGAGTGAGATTGTTGTGTCCGCACCACAAGGCCAGGCGGCTCACCTCGTTCCTGTAGTCCGTCTCATCGTTGTTGCTGATGAGACCTACCACTGTTGTGTCGTCCGCAAACTTGATGAAGTGGTTGGAGCTGTATGATGGTGTGCAGTCGTGTGTTAGCAGGGTGAATAGAAGGGGGCTCAGCACACATCCTTGTGGGGCCCCTGTGTTCAATGTGATGGTGCTAGATGTGTTACTCCCGACCCGTACTGTCTGTGGTCTCCCGGTCAGGAAGTCTAGCAGCCAGTTACACATTGAGGTGTTCAGCCCCAGACTGTCCAGTTTAAGGATGAGCTGTTGGGGGATGATGGTGTTGAATGCCGAGCTGAAGTCGATGAACAGCATTCTAACATAAGAGTCCTTCGTGTCCAGATGTGTGAGAGCTGTGTGGAGGGCAGAGGAGATGGCATCGTCGGTTGAGCGATTAGGTCGGTATGCAAATTGGAAGAGATCCAGGGAGGACAGATGTGATGCTTTTCATGACTAGCCGTTCAAAGCACTTCATGATTCATGACATGATTCCCAGTCAACATTTTCCTACGTTTTATTAACTTTGTACTCCAACACGGTATTTAATAGTAGTTCAACCTCACGGTCTGTCCACAAAAATGAAAAAAAAAGAAAGTAATAATAACAGGAAGTTGTGGTTGCTTTGAAGAGTTGTGACGGCACTACACTGCCACCTATGGGTTCAGCATATTCATTACAATCTGTGGTGGAAAAAACGGGGAAATGTAGACGAAAATTTTAAACATCTGAACATGTATTTACGGATATTTTTTTTTTGCGCATATATTCGTTTTTCAAACACCAGGCTACGTGTGTACAGGGCCTAACTCAGGAGCCAGACAGAAGGAGAAATCATGCACAAAACAGGCTCTAGAGAAATGTGGATATCCTAACTGGGCCTTCCTGAAAGCAGAGAAGAAACCCAAACAGGACTCCAGCCAGCCATCAGGTGAAAAGAAGGAACCCAGACCCAGACCAGTGGTCATTCCAGTATGTTGCGGGAGTTTCAGAGACATTGAGACGTTTATTTTCTAAACACAACGTCCCAGTGGCTTTTAAACCCCAAAATACATTACGGCAAAGACTGGTTCATCCCAAAGATCCAGTCCCCCGGCACAAACAGAGTAATATTGTGTATGCTGTTCAGTGTCAGGAGGGCTGTGATCAGTCTTATATCGGGGAAACTAAACAGCCACTGGCCAAAAGGATGGCCCAGCACAGAAGATCAACATCATCAGGTCAGGACTCTGCAGTCTACACTCATCTCCAGGCCAGCGGTCACTCTTTCAGGGATGAAGATGTTCACATCCTTGATAGAGAGGAACGATGGTTTGAGAGAGGAGTAAAGGAGGCCATCTTTGTGAAAAGAAACCGTCCATCATTAAACAGAGGTGGAGGCCTCCGGGTTCAACTGTCCCCCTCTTACAATGCTGTTATTGCTAGTATCACTCAGCCCTCTGTGAATAGCAAACAACCATCAGGGTGCTAACGATCCATCGTTAGGCTGATGGTCCTCCTTGATCATGTGAGCAGCTGGTTTTGGCTGTCATCAGCCAACTGGTTGTGTAACACTGTGAGAGGGTGCTATTTATAAGACTGAGCTGAATACAGCACCTCAGACTGAGGAAGTCTTTTGGACGAAAGACGAAACGTTTCTACAATTTTTTTGCTTTGTTTTATTTTTTGAATGTCCAGAGGACCAGACTTAGCTTTTTTAGATTGCTACCTAAATGTTTAACTTGCAGAGCTAAATATTTAGTTAATAAGCAAATTACTTGCCAAAAAAAAAGTAAGTGTACTGTCAAAATAAAAGCCGAACACATGTATGGGGCTGGTCCAATGTTAGCTGTGGATGGCTTGTACAGGTACAAGCTTTTGTCGATGGCTGTTTCTGCTGGTTAGATGTTCCAACTGGGCAGCTGGTTCAGTAAAGTGCAGTTTTCACTTATTCCCCCAAATCATCAAATGTGAAGGAGCAGACGAGCTGAATGCAGAACTTCGTCCAGTCTGGAAAGTAAACATCACCCTCGTGGATCTGCCGTTGAAGACTGCCCATTTTCTTTTGTATAACTTGAAAAATGCCGGTACGTTGTGTCGCATTTGGGTGTTCTAACATCGCCAGCTCTGTAGACGACTGCGATCGGGTTCCAGCTCTTCACCCTCGGAACCTTGCTCATCTGAAATGTCGGACTCCCCCTCGCACCCTGAACAGTAAGACTCAAATAAATACGGCTGCAGACCTACAGTAGAACCAGCTGTTTCTTGTTCATCACTCGAACTAACTTCTGCTTCCCAAACTGAAGACAAATCGCTCAAATCTTCATTTAATTGCTTATTTATTTGGTTTATATATTCACTGCTATTTGTTATTTATAAGGTGCGTTCTAGTCATTGCATCATAAAAATGCGTCGGCGTTTGACTGCGACGCACTGCAGTTACCTCATTAAAACTATTTTATTTAAAAATACTTGTATATATTAATTATTCAAAGCACCTGTGTACAAACAATCAAAGCTGAGTAGCTCCTCTTTCTAAAGATGTCTATGTTTTAGCATCATGTCACAACAACTTTAAATCAAAGGTTAAATCAAATTGTATTTAGCTCCAGACAGGAAGTATGTTCTGTGATGTTCAGAGAAGCATTTTAGTCATTAAAAGTCTCTTGTTAGGTGTGAAAGATGAAACTCATGATGGAAAGAAGTTTTGACAACACCCTCCTCTCCTCTCCTCTCCTGTATGTAGATTGATCAGTTCCTCCCTGAGAAAAAAGTCACTATTCCAAATGCATGCATTCAGTCTTTTTATGTCATCCAGCCTCAGTTTCTTTTCTTTTCTTTTTTTGCCACTGCAGATGTTGTGAAGAAAAAAGGATGGGGCATTGCAGACTCACATGGTGCCACACACTCTGAAGGACCAAGGCCACTGAAAGGAAATGAGATGATCTTGGTCATTTCTGTTGAGAGCAGCAGAGCTTCTGGTTCAGTTTCATTTGTTGTATACACTTTTCTATTTCTCTTGGCTTTTCATGCCCCTTATTTTGAAAAGAGAAACACAAATCTTGTATTTCTCAGTCCATCACAACCTCTTTTGACTTGGTGATGTTGAACTGCAGAGGCACGATGACACATTCTTCTCCCTAAGGCAAACAGCACATGAAATGTACCTGTAGAGCAGCACAACACATTTCAAGACACAACCTTTGTTGTCATAACCTCATTCAGTCTACTGTGTTCTGCTCTTACAGACATATCCACCTGCTGCTTCCTAACTTTGCTTTTAAGTGTCAAATACCTGGAAGTATATTAAGCACACACTAAGTGGACACACAAATATCTGAAATTCTATTTAAGTTAATGTATTAATTAATATTTGCGAGTAGAGGTACACACTACAAGAAGTGTAGCTGAGTGTTTCTCTCAAACGTCAGAACTATAGACCTTTGTCACACTTAAACATTTGTCCACCAAACGTAGATCATATATACAATGATAAAATACAACTTTATTGACCCATTTACAACCTACGTCAGCAAGAAGCTGCGTGTGAATCCTGGCAACTCAAAGTATTGTATTGCTTCGGATGCTGAAACCAGGTGGTCTGTCTTTCATCACAACACAGAATCTAACGCTAAATACCGTAAGTACCCCCACCAGGATCAAAATGTCGGGTTGTTGCGTTTACGGTTGTTCAAAACGGTATTCAAAGGAGGGGCCTAAACTCTACCATATACCAAGGGGTAATCGACCATTTCAGAGCCATCGAAGACGGCTGTTGCTTCCGGCTGTCAAACAAGTGGATTGGATTGAGGACACTATTAAAAAATGCATGGGTCTGCGGTGCCCATTTTATATCAGATAAGGCTATGTGTCTATACTTTTAGAATCTGCTGGTGAAGATTCTCAGTCCTCCAGGGCGCCTTTTTGATTATACTTTTAGAAGCTCTTGTTGTTATCAACAGTTGTTTGTAAAGTGTAGACCTGCAATTTATAGCTGTTAGCTAGTTGTTAGCTAGTTGCTAATAAACAAAAGTGTATGCGTGTGTTTCCTTTGTGAGGGAGGCGTCACTGGACTGGCAGAGTCCTGATTTTGTTCCTTCTGCATTTGTGCATACACTAAACAAATTCAGAGACCCGAGACAAAGATGGAACGGTATAAATAATTAGCCATGTCCTCTCTTTACTCTTTTTATTCTTGTTGTTTTCCTCTGTTCCATTGTCATGATATTTAATATGCATTTGGTGCTAAACTTTGAAATACTGCTGTGTTGTAAAAGTAGTTCCCTTTCAGTCGTTCTCTCAGTGCAACACGATTGCTATGGGGAATCAGCACCTCCGCGCAGTTACCTGAAGTAATACACTCACGCCTTTACGGCTACGGCGTCAGCGTCGCGCCAGAGGCCCCGCCCTCTGGATATTTAAGCGGCTGACGCCGTCCATCTTGCGTGACCACAACAGAAGTGAGGAGTAGACTCAGAAGGATCAATTAACCCTCTGGGGTCATAGTTTGCAGAGATGCGTATACTTGACGTCATGCATTTAAATGGGCTCTTTAAACAAAGCACGCTGCATGTAAAGTGTTCCATTCAATTCTGTTGGAAAGCAGAGACTCCAAGCTTGATAAAGTAGTGTTTTTATATTGATTTTGTTGTGTATTTACTTCAAAATACAACCAGAAATGTGACAGATGACAGGTGCCATATTATTGCGCCCATGTTACTCGTGCGATGAGCAATCAGTTGATTTTTTATTACCAAAAAGTCAATGAATTCAAAACGAAAGTCAAATTTACGAGTTTTCCTGAACACACCACATTGTAAAGGCAGCCAATCAGAACCGTTTTTCCTCGATGTTGCATGTTGAACACAGAAAGTCAGCTGCAGATCGTTTTGGTGAAGAAAGTGTGGGGGGGGGGAGTAAATCAGGAACTGTTTACAAGTAAGACTGGCTGTTTTTTGGTTTTTATTTGGTTTTATGATTATTTAGTGTGTCTGCAGAGTTTTGTAGTCGTTTTTGGTCTGTTTTTCAGAATGAAAGGGGGAAAAAACACAGATAATTTGTGCTGAAGATACTGTTTTGACACATAGTCAGTGTAAATAGTGGTAAAAACACGCTTTGGAACTTGCCCACTTTATGATGTAAAAATATGTATACTAATTCGTTTTTTACTAAGTTTGTACACAAGTTCTTAAAATATACCAATGAAATTTTCATTTTAGGCTGTGAAAATGGTTCATTCAATATCTTTGTGAATTTCATAGTAAACATATCAATATTTTACTAACACAGATTTCATTTTTTATGTTATTTTTTGCTCCAATGTGCTCATGCATTTTGTCAAAATGAAACAAAGACTGTAAAATCATGAAGATGAGGTTGTCTTGAAAAAGATAATACCAAACAAGGCCAGATAAATAGTTTTTATGATGGAAATATGAGGGTAAATTCAAATTTATACCAAAACGGAAATTTAGACCTCTGACCCCAGAGGGTACTGGACCGGACAACATCCCTGGGAAAGTTCTGAAGGAATGTGCGGACCAGCTCTGTGAGGTGCTGGCTGACATCTTCAACACCTCACTTGCTCTGGAGACAGTCCCCACCTGCCTGAAGACCGCCACAATCATCCCAGTCCCAAAAAGCTCCACAGTGACTGGTCTGAACGACTATCAGCCGGTGGCCCTTACCCCGATAGTTGCAAAATGCTTCGAAAAACTGGTCATGACCCACATCAAAACATCCATCAACAACAACGAGGACCCTCATCAGTATGCTTACAGTGAGAACCGATCAACAGAGGACGCCATCTCGTCCGTGGTCCACACTGCTCTCACCCACCTGGATCAGAAGGACTCGGCACTGGCTCTCCTCAAGGATGTGTGTTGAGCCCCCTTCTGTTCACTCTGCTCACACATGATTGTGCAGCTACCCAACCAGGTTGTCATGTTGTAAAGTTTGCAGATGATACAGCTGTGGTGGGATGCATCACAAACAATGATGAGTCCAGCTACAGGCAGGAGGTGGAACATCTGGAGAGCTGGTGCAAAGAGAATAACCTTCACATGAATGTGAAGAAGACAAAGGAGATGATTGTGGACTTCAGAAGGAACAAACAAACCCACACCCCACTGAACATAGGTGGATCAGTGGTGGAAGTGGTCTCCAGCTACAAGTACTTGGGGGTACACTTGAATGATAATCTCAGCTGGACCAACAACACCACCAGCCTGATCAAGAAAGGTCATCAGAGACTCTACTTCCTCAGACGGCTGAGACGAGCTGGTCTGAGCAGCTCAGTCCTCACCTCCTTCTACAGGTGTGCAGTGGAGAGCATCCTGTGCTCCAGCATCAACGTGTGGCATGGAGGCTGCACAGCTGCAGAGAGGAAAGCTCTGCAGAGAGTGGTGAAGGCTGCACAGAAGATGTTGGAGTCAGTCTCCCCACCATCACAGACATTTACACTTCGAGATGCAGGAAAAGAGCCACCTGCATCATGAAAGACCCCACTCACCCAGCACACACACTCTTTGCCCCACTCCCCTCAGGACGGAGGTTGAGGAGCATCAAATGTAGAACCACTAGACTGAGGAACAGCTTCTACCCTGAGGCTGTTAGACTCATGAATAAATAAATAATAAGAATAATCACTGTGAAATATCACATCATGCTGATGCTGATCTGTTTTCTTGTTGCTGTGTTCATCTGTGACCATCTGCTCATAAAGACTCATGTTCGTGCTGCTGTTTGTAATGACGTTTTTCTATTACTCTAGGGCTTAGTGTATTTCTAGTTGGATGTTTTTCTTAGTTCATATCCTAGATGTTATTACTGTTTTTCTCTTACATTTTGTTGTTGGATGTAACTGGGACCCTGTGTACATAATCTCATTTCATCACATGTACCACATGCGGTGCAAATGACAATAAAGACTCTGACTCTGACTCTGACTCTCTCTGACTCATATTTTGCCTGTTTCGCTATCCTGTCCGGCTGAATCGACGGTAGAATTAATCGCATAACTAAGTGTTTTTTACCTATGCTGCGCTGCTCGAGGGCCCGTCTTAGCACCGCTAGCGGGCTCATGAGTACCTCCACGTTTAGCCCCGGTTAACAAGGAGACTCTCTGTCCAGCACAGTCCAGGAGGAGGAATTTCAGCTACCTGTTCAGCTGCGCTACCTGGTAGTTTTCCTATGCCTACGATGGAACATCGTGACACTGAGAGCTTATCCACCCATGAGGCTATGGATGACTCTCTGACGTTAATCATGTCAGGGACCGAGGGGCCCTGGTGGGATGGACAAGGACAAGTGGCCTCGGTATTGCAGGCCCACCAGGCAGAAAAGCTACAGGAGCTGCAAGGGGCCACCAGCAAAAAGAAAAGGAAAGTCTGAGATGCCCCTGCACCATTACAGGCGCTCTCACTCACAGAAGGAGAGAAAATGCCGAATTTTTACCACCAGTACCTGTGTTTAAGGAGCACAGACTAGCTGGTTCGGAACGTTTAAACACACAAGAACACTCAGACCCTTGTGTAATAAAGAGAAATTGCCATCCAAACACGACAATAAAATCTCAGACTACTGAATGTGTCCTGGTCCCAAAATGGGAACAGGGCTTCAGGTTTACCCGCTCACGCAGTACAGGAACCTGACCTTTTGAGCCCAGACTTCACTTGTAAAATGCTACAAGGAGCTGGTGGTATGTGTATGTGCACAAAACATAACTCGTCTACTGTTTGTGTAATAAAAAACAAACACTGTTTCATGCATATACAAGAATGAAAGTACCAGAGCACAGACTGCCCTGGTTCTTGACTCACCACTTTTATGAGACACAAACTATGGGTCATCACAACGGATGCGTTGTGGGCTCAAGCTATAGTTCATCAAGGGACTCCCCCCCCTTTTTTTCGTGGGGGTACTGCGTTCTGACATTAACCCAGCACACGCACACATGCTGAGGGAGGAAGTGTCAACGATGCTGCAGAAAGAAGTAATAAATATTGTTCCAGGGCACAAACCATGCTCCGGTCAGCGTAGCAAGTTCTTCCCGGTGCCCAAAAGAGATGAATCCCTGAGACCGGCAAGAAAACAAGAATTTTTCAAGTTAAAAATGTTGACACTGCGGCAGGTCCCCCAGTCCGTGAGACCTGGAGACTAGGCATGTACAATGGATTTGAAAGACGCCTATTTCCATGTGGGCGTCTGGAGGAGGCACAGGAAATTCCTCCGGTTTGCCTTCAAAGGGAAAGCTTATGAATACAAAGCCTTACCCTTCGGTTTGAAGACTGCTCCTCGTACATTTACTAAATGTCTGGACGTATTCCCGACCCCTCTTAGGAATCAAGGAGTCAGGATTATGAACTACCTGGATGACCTCCTGGTTTTTGGCCGGAAGCAGAATACAGGCCCAGTCACACTCCTGCAGGGTGATCTCTCACCTGGAGTCTCTCGGTTTTGTCATAAACCTACAAAGGAGTGACCTGACCCCATCACAGATTACCGTATTTCTGGGAGTGCTGGTCTACACCATCCGATACAGGGCATGGCTCTCAGAGGAACGTGTTTCCTCGATTCGCCGTTGCCTGGCAAAGTTTAACCTAAATCAACGGATTCCCCTGTAAACGTGCCAACGCCTTTTAGGTCTCTTGGCGGAAGCCATACCCTACGTGCCACACGCATTGCTGAAGATGTGGGCCCTGCTATATGGCTAAACCAACAAAAACGGCCTGCCCCCCGTCTGGGTGAGCAGGAACGTTTAGAATCATTTCAAAGTGCCTGAGGGCCCCGGAACCTTGTAGGGACCTGTCTGTGTTCATGTAAGGGGTCCCGTAAGGTAGGGTGTCATCCCGTGTGGTTATCACGACGGACACCTCGGAAACAGGATAGGGAGGCAGTCTGCAGAAATCAGAATGCCCAAGGCCTCTGGAATGAGCAGGAAGCAAGATTGTACATCAACTTCCTGGTGTGGTTGGCCGTATTCCTGTCAGCAAAATACTTCTTTGGTAAAGGTCTGATTGTGGGACAGCACGTCCTGGTGTAATCAGATAACAAAACCACGGTGTCCTTCATTGACTGGGAAGAGGGGACGAGATCCCAAGCCCTCCTCAGCCTGACATAGAGGATGCTCACATGGTACGCTCCAGGATTATTGTCGCTCAGGGCGACTCATGTTCCGAGCGAACTGAGTTACGGAGTGAATGCCCTCTCAAGAGGGTCTCTTTTGGAATCAGAATGAAAACTGAACCCACAAGTTGTGGATCAGGTCTGGTCACGGTTTGGAAGAACCTCGGTGGACTTGTTCCCATGCGGAGCCAGCTCACAATGTGACCTCTACTTCTCAATGTTCAGGGATACCATGGCAGTTGCCTTCTTACAGAGACCTGCTGACTCAGGCACGTGGGCAGCTTCTACACCCACGTCCGGAGCAGTGGCAGCCTTCAGCCTGGCCACTGAAGGGAAATGGCTGAGGGCCTAAGGCCTGATTGTCTTTGTTCCAACAACAACAACAGCATACACAAGGGACACCCTTGGTGTTTATGTTTACTTGGGAGATGCTTCAGTGGAAGGGTTCCCCTCTCCTCTGACAGTTCTCCAACATCAGGATGGGCCTCTTTGACAGTCCTAGTAGTTGTCTGTTCAAGAAGCAGATGAGGGACTTGTGCGTGCCCCTTGTACATAAATTTTCCCCCTGGGGACCTGGAAGGTTACCCTGTGCTTGAACTAGGTTTTCTACTTCCACATTGCCATCTGATTGCCAGTGGCGTAATAGGTCCCTTGCTCTTTTCCTCCTGCTTCTCAGGATTTCCAGGGGAAAAGGAGATGATGAGTAATCACACTAACGGAGGACGCTTATGCTGTCTCTAGCTGGTGTTTTCATCTATGTGTCCAGTGGTAACATCAGGCATCCATCATTTAACAGAAGTGGAGGCCTCCGTGTTCAACTGTCCCCCTCTTACAATGCTGTTATTCATTCATTCATTCATTCAACCTTTATTTATACAGGCTAGCCTCGTTGAGTCACGGGGACTCATTTACAAGAGGGACCTGTCTCACTCACACCAAACAACCATCCACTCTCACACTCACACCTAGGGTCAATTTAGAGTCACCAATCAGCCTAACATGCATGTTTTTTGGTCTGTGGGAGGAAACCGGAGTACCCGGAGGAAACCCACGCATGCACGGGGAGAACATGCAAACTCCACCCAGAAAGCCCCCCGGACCGGGATTTGAACCGGCAACCTTCTCGCTGAGAGGCAGCAGCTCTACCAGTTGTGCCAGCCCTCTGTGAATAGCAAACAACCATCAGGGTGCTAACGATCCATCATTAGGCGGATGGTCCTCCTTGATCATGTGAGCAGCTGGTTTAAGCTGTCATCAGCAAACTGGTTGATCCACTGTGAGAGGGTGCTATTTATAAGACTGAGCTGAATGCAGCATCTCAGACTGAGGAAGTCTTTTGGACAAAAGACGAAACGTTTCTACTTTTTCGTTTTGTTTTGTTTTTTGGATGTCCAAAGGACCAGACTTAGATATTTAGATTTTTCTACCTGGATTATTGAGCATGCATCAAGGTAAACAATCAATCAATCAATCAATCAATCACCTTTATTTAACCAGGTAGAGCCCGTTGAGATCGAGATCTCTTTTACAAGGGTGACCTGGTCAAGTGGTCAGCAGCACACGTCACATTGGCAATAGGCATTTGCACTTATCAAAAGAAAATAAAGAAAACTACAATCACAGTAAACAGATGTTGACAGTTCAAAACCAACAGGATATGACAGATTTCTATATACATTATATACAAAACAAGCAGACAGACCTCGGTTGGGTAAATAAAGTTAAAAAAATCAACAATGACATGTATATTGGATAAGTAATGGTTAGAAACATCTGCAATGGTCAAGTTTCTTGATGACATTTTCTACTACGGTTGACATAAAGGATCCAGGAGAGATGAATGTTGATAGTTTCAGATCTTTCTGTAAGTTGTTCCAGGCTGAGGGGACGGCGAAGCTGAATGCTCTTTTTCCTAGTTCAGTTCTGACAGGAGGAACTGACAGGAGGACTAAATCGTTAGAGCGCAGGGAGTAATGACTGTGTGATGTTTGTATTAAGGAGGTGAGGTATGACGGGACTAGGTTTAGGAGGGTCTTGTAGATGAAGGATATCCAGTGAGTGTATCTGCGAGTGCTGAGAGATGACCAGCCAGATTTTACGTAAAGCTCACAGTGATGAGTGCGATAACTGGAGTCAGTAATGAACCGAAGGGCACCGTGGTAAATGGAGTCTAAGGACTGTAGGTATTTTGATGCAGCACTCATGTACAGCACGTCACCATAATCTAGTATTGGCATGAATGTTGCAGCTACTAATGTTCTCCTGGCTTTGCATGAGAAGCAGGATTTGTTTCTGAAGAAGAAACCTAGCTTCAGTTTGAGTTTAGTGGCCATTTTGGAGATGTGGGTTTTAAAAGACAGTTCAGTGTCAATGTTGAAACCTAGATATTTGTAGGTGGAGACCATTTCTATTTGTTTTCCCTCTTGGGTTCCAATTTGAGGTGGGTTCTCTGGTTGCTGCTTTCTGTTGGCAAGAACCATGAACTTGCTTTTGTCGGCATTTAGGACCAGTCTAAGTTTTTGCAGCCGTGACTGAATAATATTAAAAGCATCCTGAAGAGAGGTGAAAGCTTGGCTGAGGGAGGAAGAACAGCAATAGATGATGGTGTCATCTGCGTAATAATGGTGGGAGGCATTTGACAGATCACTGCAAAGATCGTTGATGTATAGGGAGAAAAGAATGGGACCCAAGACAGAACCCTGTGGCACCCCTTTCACAACATCTAAGAAAGTAGAGGAGGATCCGGCTACATGAACAGACTGCGTTCTGTCAGTTAGGTAGTTGGTGAACCAGGAGACTGCAAGTTTTGATAGACCAGAGTGTTCCAGGATGTTTGTCAATAGTCTATGATCAACTGTATCAAATGCCTTGGACAGGTCTATAAATAGGGCAACACAGAATTGTTTGCAGTCCAGGGCATGTATGATGTCATTTAATACTTTGAGAACTGTAGTGACGGTGCTGTGTTGTTTTCTGAATCCCGACTGGAATTGTGATAGAATATGGTTTGATTGTAGGAAATCAGTTTGTCAAGAATGCATAATTTAGAAATTGGTCTGTAGTTGTTGACATTTGTTGGTTCACCCCCTTTTAGCAGAGGGAGAACAAAAGCTGATTTCCAGATTTTGGGTATTTTATTTGTGTTGAGACTGAGATTGAAAATATGGGAAAGAGGTTCAGCAATGAAATCTGCAGCTAGTTTTAGGAAGAGTGGTTCTATGTTGTCAGGTCCTGCTGCTTTGCGTGTGTCGAGAGTTTTTAGAGCATTTAGACTTTAAAATGTCACTAGCTGTGTTTCCATCCATTTTCATTTCGATTTTTGAGCTAATTTTTGAAATCTCGCAAATATGTAAATACAAATTAATGCGAAGCAGAAGTGTTTCCATCTACTGACTTGTAGCGCATCTACCAAGCCACGCACAGCGTCATTACGTCAGACGTCAGCGTCATTACGTCAGACGTCAGCACTGCGCATGTCTACAGTAAACAGGAAGTAGCGGTTGAAAACAGAACCCGGCCACACATCTCGTCAAAATGGAGAGAATATTTCAGGTACGTGTTGCTATCGGGCAAGTTGTATTTATTCTGTCATGCCAACTAGTTTTAGCGATGTTACATGTTGTCCGGAGCGGAAACAGCTGATCAGTCACGTGACGTGAATGTTCGCTTCGGCAGCACGAGTCGGCAAATGTGTTTCCATCTGTCGTTTTGCGCATCTGCTCGGTTTCGAAGATCCCAAAAACCACCTCAAGCGAGCGTATAAACTTTTTGGCGAATTTCAGGAAGTAACTGCGCATTTTGCCGTTTCCATTAAGCTTTTCTGCTGCGATACTTCAAAATGCGCACCTAGAAACCTTGATGGAAACACGGCTAATGTGTTAACTTCATTGCAACATGAACTCATTTTCCCATGAAACAGACTGACCATTTTAATAAGAGCTTTTGTTCAACTGACCTCGGAGTTTCTAAAACATCGGAAATTGTAACGTTGATGTCTTGCCTTATCGAAGAAGAGTATTACTTCCAGAGACTCGTTCTCGTGAAGATAAAACTACAAGAAGCCTTTGTTCAAACTGAAATTCCTTTTTACAGGAGATGGACAGATAGACAGCGACACCTTTGGTCAAAACATTGCATGTTATTAATTCAGAGATGACATTTCTGTTTATTCCATGTTGAATGTTTATTAATGAAAATGTGTGTTTTAAGTAATCTTTCTTTAAGATGATACATTTGTCTTATTTTCTCTTTAAAAGGAAAACTGAAAGTTATGCACCATAACTCATGTTCCCTGAAGGAAGGGAACGAGGTGCAACATAAATGCTATGGGAAATTGCGCTCCGCGCGATTACCTGAAGGAATACAATCACGCCTTTACGGCAGGGGCGTCAGCGTCATGCCAGAGACCCCGCCCTCTGGGTACTTAAGGCACTGACGCCCATCCTACTTTCTCCATAATGCACTTCACCGAGCTTTCAGCATTGAAAAGGGCCAAGTATGTTGCACCTCGTTCCCTTCCTTCAGGGAACATGAGTTATGGTGCATAACTTTCAGTTCCCTTATCAGTCAGTCACTCGGTGCAACATAAATGCTATGGGAACGTAATTCATTCACGCCCTTGAAATGCTCAGTAAAATGCATCCTAGTGTGAACGTCCGCCTTTATTCAATAGGCATCTCAAGGTCGCTTTCTACTGTGTGTTAGAAAGGACAGCCTGAGTGACATCACACGCAGTAAGGTCCAAACTGTAATGCTTTGCAAACGTATTTGTAGAGCTCCAGTTCGCAGCCGCACAGATGTCTGCCACTGGTACACCCTTGAACAATGACCACGAGGTGGCCAGGCCCCGAGTGGAGTGGGCACGCACTCCAGAGGGCACCTGTTGACCTTTGCTACTGTACGCCCTTTTTATGGCCTCAGTCACCCAGTGTGAGAGGCGCTGCTTTGATAGGACCTTGCCAGTAGCTGGTGCCGCAAAGCATACAAACAGTAGATTTGTTTTCCTCTATTCAGCTGTTCTCTGCATGTAAGTGCTTAAAGTCCTCATAGGGCAGAGAGCTTTCAGCCTTTTCTGCCCCTGAGTGAGGACAGGAGTAGGAGGAAAAGAAGAGAGATCAAAGTCCAGACTTCTGGGGTTCAGAGTCAGGACCTTAGGGATATATGCAGGATTGGGCCTTAGGGTGACCTTTGACCTGTCAGGGGAAAACCTGGTACACATTGGGTGCACGGACAAAGCATGGAGGTCACCCACACATTTCGTCGAGCACAGAACCAGGAGCAGAGCAGTCTTATAAGATAATAAATCTATCTTAATGTCGCTCAGTGGTTCAAATGGGGGGTCACAGAGAGCCCCCAAGACCAGAGTAAGGTCCCATCCAGGGGTCAATATCCTGCTGGAGGGTCTCTTCCTTAGCACGCCCTTCATAAATCTTATTATGAGCGGGTGCACGCCAGGCGTCCTACTCCCCCAGCCCTCGTGACAAGCTGAAATAGCTGATAAAAACACCTTAATGGTTGAGAAAGAACAATTTTTCTCAAGCAGGTCTTGAAGAAAGGTGAGGAGCTGGACCAAGTCACATGAATAAGAAATAATATTTCTTTCCATGCACCAAGCTTCAAAAATACGCCATTTTCGGGTGTAGAGAGACTGTGTTGACACAGCTCAAGTGTTTTGAATGGTATTTACCACGTTCTCGGGCAGGCCTGAGGCCACCAGTTTGTTCTTCTCAGCAACCAAGCTGAAATCTGCCACAGCTCTCAGCATAAGCGGCGAGGCTGTTCCCTCTGGTGACATGGTGGGTCCCTGGAGAGGAGCAGGTGACGGAACCAGCTCCTCCTCGAGGGTCCTGGTTTCTGTGGTCCTTTGAGGGTCAACCAAGTTAGGGAGAGGATCCTCTTGCAGATGCATCTCCATACCTCTCTGATCGAGAGTGTTGGGAGGCAGAGACAATCCGTTGCCAAAAGCGAAACAGAATGCCTGTTTTTTTTGTTTTTTTGAGGAGTCATGGTTCGGAGAGGGTGCAGGTTCTGGATACGAGCAGACCTCCTGACTCCAGCCCGCTTCACGGTTGGGCCTGGATCATTGTTCTCCTGTCTCGTCAGTGCCCTGGGGCCTGATGAATCTCCGGGAGGCTGTGTTTCACCTGATGGGGGGTATCGTTTAATAGTAGAACTGATTCAGTACAGCAAGCATGGTCACACGCTCTAGGATCATTGCTTGAACAGGGCATGTCGCCAACTGAGGATAAGTGGACAGTTTCAGCAGGTGAATGTGAAGCTGTGCGAGATAGTTCTCCATGTTGAACAGTTTTTTGTTTGGCTGGTGACAGGAAGTCCAGTCCCCTTCGATTAGAGGGAAGAGGAATCTGATTTAGCTCTGGTGCCATTTCTGCTCTGCATTGAGTGTTTACACATGTTGCAACATCATCACCACTTTCTTTGTGAACGTGTGACACTGGTTTTGGCCTGTGGACTTCTGTTGTAACCCCCCCCGTCACTTACTGGAATCCAATTAATAGGAGCTGGCCCAGAAGGTGAGCTGCCAGGTTCTGTCGGCACGCACCCCTGGAGCACGGACGTGACACAGGTCCGTTTGATTTGTGTATTGTCGACCCCATGGTTTACCACGGGACGGGGACTGGAGCATGTGACCCTCCTCACCTGTCTCTGTGAGGACTGACGGGCCTGTTTTCCGGTGCCTCTGGTACTGTCTGTTGCAGACAGACCCGAGGCACCCAGCTAAGGTTTATTGATTAGACTAACCCCCCGTGAGCCGTGAGGGAGGGGGGAATGATGGCCCCCGCACTTTATGTCGACTGGAAGAGAGGGGGCCGTGCTACTGATGTTACTGTGTTTCAGAGATGCTCACAAGTCATTTTTTGCAAGTCCAAGTCAAGTCTCAAGTCTCTGATCTCAAGTCCAAGTCAAGTCCAAGTCAAGTCTTTAGTCTCTGATCTCAAGTCCAAGTCAAGTCTTTAGCAGTGTTGGGTGTAACGCGTTACTTAGTAACGCGTTACAGTAATCACATTACATTTTTCAGTAACGTAGTAGTGTAATGCACTACTTTGAAAATGCCTGTAATATATTACAGTTACTAACAAAACCTTACATTCGTTACTTGCGTTACAATCAGGACCTTTCGGAGAATAGTTTTATTTATTTATTTTATTTACCTTTCGGAGAATAGTTGTGGTACGACGAGGACGACGGAGCGGACCATAGACATTATATATAGATATCTATGGAGCAGACTGTCACGTGGGGAAAACAAAGACGTACGCGATGACGTCGGAACGTCATACGTCAACGTACATAGACATATAAAGGTACATAGACATACGGCCTCTGTCACTAGCCTCGCGAGAACTGCCACCTGCAGTAAGCCTCGGTGGCAGTTCTCGCGATGTTGGGGCTGGCGCGGTCGAGAACAAACCCGGAAAAACACAGAGATGAATGTAACGAGAGAGGACGCGTCCCTGCCAAAAAAGTTAAGACTTCGTGTAAATATGTTGAAAAATGGGACAGCGAATTTACTTTCCTAAAGTTTATTACGCGTTTTTTAAGATTTGTAACCGCGACTTTAGTGTCTCTCTCTCATGGGGGAAGGAACGATGTCCGTCAGCATGAAAAATCCGTCAAGCACAAAGGTAAGCCTGTCAGATTGTGATAACATAACTGGTTTGAAAGAGGCTGATAGGTAGTTATTTTAGATTTCTTGTAAACCTGTCTGTTCTGTTTTATTTTTTTAAACAGAAGTTTTACATTTTGATATTGTCATACCTTTTGAATGGCACATTTACATATGCATTGTGCTTGTTATGTAGCACTGCTGTTTTACTTTTTCATCAAAAATGAGTGTCAAAAAGATCTCTAATATCATTATTGAAAGATAAAAATTAATACAGGTTAAATCTCAGGTACAGTATTAGAGTAATCCAAAAGTAATGTAACTAAGTTACTTTCAGAACTGAGTAACTAAGTAGTGTAATATGTTACTTTTTTTAAAAGTAACTAGTAATGTGTAACTAATTACTTATTTTGGGTAACTACCCCAACACTGGTCTTTAGTCTCTGATCTCAAGTCCAAGTCAAGTCCAAGTCAAGTCTCAAGTCATTGATCTCAAGTCCAAGTCAAGTCCCTAATATCTGAGTGACACCGTGAATGAATGTATGCTATTCATTCGCAAACAATGGACATTAAATGTCTCTCCTTTTAAAAATATCCAGGTTAACATTAGGTTAACACACTGACGCTAAGCTTGTTTGTAGCAGCTGCTAACAACCTTTTAGGCAGTGACTACACGTTACAGCTTATTTTTATCTGAATGTAGAGGCCAAAACATTACATTAAATGTCTCTCCTCAATTCAATTCAGTTCAGTTTATTTATACTGTATAGCTCCAAGTCACAAGTTGTCTCAGGGCACTGAACAGAAACAATCAAATATAAAAATAATAAGTTAACAGAAACTTTAATATAAAAATAATAAGTTAACAGAAACTTTAATATAAAAATAATGGTAACACTATTTATCTGAGGAGACTGCTTTGAGTTTAACTCCATGTTATAAAAAAGCTACAGTAGTTAGCCAGAGTTATTTCAGGATGACTACTTACTATGAATTTCTCACAGGGCAGATTAGAGCCAACATGGAGGACTCACCAACATATACAGTATTATTATTATTATACATATAATATTGTCCAGTGTCTGATGCTGCAGTCATGTTACTGAGCTCCCACTGATGGGCTAACCTGGTTCCACCACAGCAGCAGGATCTTCAGACAGAACAGCTGGTGGGATGTCCTGGTATCTGCAGCCCTCTCTCCATTTGTTTCTTCATGGACATGGAGCTGTGAAATTATGTTGTGCCTCTTCCTCAGCAAAACGCTCCTCCAGTGGAGACTTTCTGGACAGACTGCAGGAAGTTCCTAAACAAACAACAGGTTTATCAGTATTATCAGTAAAAAGAGATTATTAAATCATTTTTAAGACTGAGAATGTGTACAATTATTAGCTCTGTTGTTATTGCCTAACTAACCTATTCAATAATTCTTCAAACTGTGACATTCACTCATAATGGAATGAAAGAGAACATAAACAGAAATTATATAATACTGAAAACTAGAGACATT
>JBBPBX010041657.1:0-28763 GCA_038048925.1 Garcialebias charrua | reverse complement strand
ATCATCACCTGGACCCATCAGCACCTGGACCCATCATCACTTGGACCCATCAGCACCTGGACCCATCATCACCTGGACTCATCATCATCTGGACTCATCAGCACCTGGACCCATCATCACCTGGACCCATCATCACATGGACCCATCAGCACCTGGACCCATCATCACCTGGACCCATCATCACCTGGACTCATCATCACCTGGACTCATCAGCACCTGGACTCATCAGCACCTGGACCCATCAGCACCTGGACCCATCAGCACCTGGACCCATCATCACCTGGACCCATCATCACATGTACCCATCATCACCTGGACTCATCAACACATGGACCCATCAGCACATGGACCCATCAGCACCTGGACCCATCAGCACCTGGACTCATCAGCACCTGGACCCATCAGCACCTGGACCCATCATCACCTGGACTCATCATCACCTGGACTCATCAGCACCTGGACTCGTCAGCACCTGGACTCATCATCACCTGGACTCATCATCACCTGGACTCATCATGACCTGGACTTATCAGCACCTGGACTCATCAGTACCTGGACTCATCAGCACCTGGACTCATCAGCACCTGGACTCATCAGCACCTGGACCCATCATCACCTGGACTCATCAGCACCTGGACTCATCAACACCTGGACTTATCAGCACCTGGACCCATCATCACCTGGACTCATCACCTGGACCCATCAGCACCTGGACTCATCATCACCTGGACCCATCAGCACCTGGACCCATCATCACCTGGACTCATCAGCACCTGGACTCATCAGCACCTGGACCCATCAGCACCTGGACCCATCATCACCTGGACCCATCATCACCTGGACCCATCAGCACCTGGACCCATCATCACCTGGACTCATCAGCACCTGGACTCATCAGCACCTGGACTCATCATCACCTGGATCCATCAGCACCTGGACCCATCATCACCTGGACCCATCAGCACCTGGACTCATCAGCACCTGGACTCATCACCTGGATCCATCAGCACCTGGACTCATCAGCACCTGGACTCATCAGCTTCTGGACTCATCAGCACCTGGACTCATCATCATCTGGACTCATCAGCACATGGACCCATCAGCACCTGGACCCATCATCACCTGGACCCATCAGCACCTGGACCCATCATCACCTGGACCCATCAGCACCTGGACCCATCATCACCTGGACTCATCATCACCTGGACTCATCAGCACCTGGACCCATCATCACCTGGACCCATCATCACTGGACCCATCAGCACCTGGACCCATCATCACCTGGACCCATCATCACCTGGACTCATCATCACCTGGACTCATCAGCACCTGGACTCATCAGCACCTGGACCCATCAGCACCTGGACCCATCAGCACCTGGACCCATCATCACCTGGACCCATCATCACATGTACCCATCATCACCTGGACTCATCAACACATGGACCCATCAGCACATGGACCCATCAGCACCTGGACCCATCAGCACCTGGACTCATCAGCACCTGGACCCATCAGCACCTGGACTCATCATCACCTGGACCCATCATCACCTGGACTCATCAGCACCTGGACCCATCATCACCTGGACCATCAGCACCTGGACCCATCATCACCTGGACTCATCAGCACCTGGACTCATCAGCACCTGGACTCATCAGCACCTGGACTCATCAGCACCTGGACTCATCAGCACCTGGACCCATCATCACCTAGACCCATCATCACCTGGACCCATCATCACCTGGACCCATCAGCACCTGGACTCATCAGTACTTGGACTCATCAGCACCTGGACTCATCAGCACCTGGACTCATCAGCACCTGGACTCATCAGCACCTGGACTCATCAGCACCTGGACTCATCAGCACCTGGACTCATCATCACCTGGACTCATCAGCACCTGGACTCATCAACACCTGGACTCATCAACACCTGGACCCATCAGCACTGGACCCATCAGCACATGGACCCATCATCACCTGGACCCATCAGCACCTGGACTCATCAGCACCTGGACTCATCAGCACCTGGACTCATCAGCACCTGGACTCATCAGCACCTGGACTCATCAGCACCTGGACTCATCAGCACCTGGACTCATCAGCACCTGGACTCATCAGCACCTGGACTCATCAGCACCTGGACTCATCAGCACCTGGACTCATCAGCACCTGGACTCATCAGCACCTGGACTCATCAGCACCTGGACTCATCAGCACCTGGACTCATCAGCACCTGGACCCATCAGCACCTGGACCCATCAGCACCTGGACTCATCAGCACCTGGACCCATCAGCACCTGGACTCATCAGCACCTGGACCCATCAGCACCTGGACTCATCAGCACCTGGACCCATCAGCACCTGGACTCATCAGCACCTGGACCCATCAGCACCTGGACTCATCAGCACCTGGACTCATCAGCACCTGGACTCATCAGCACCTGGACCCATCAGCACCTGGACTCATCAGCACCTGGACCCATCAGCACCTGGACCCATCAGCACCTGGACCCATCAGCACCTGGACTCATCAGCACCTGGACTCATCAGCACCTGGACTCATCAGCACCTGGACTCATCAGCACCTGGACTCATCAGCACCTGGACCCATCAGCACCTGGACTCATCAGCACCTGGACTCATCAGCACCTGGACTCATCAGCACCTGGACTCATCAGCACCTGGACTCATCAGCACCTGGACTCATCAGCACCTGGACTCATCAGCACCTGGACCATCAGCACCTGGACCCATCAGCACCTGGACCCATCAGCACCTGGACCCATCAACACCTGGACCCATCAACACCTGGACTCATCAGCACCTGGACTCATCAGCACCTGGACCCATCATCACCTGGACTCATCAGCACCTG
This sequence comes from Garcialebias charrua, assembly GCA_038048925.1. NCBI lineage: Eukaryota > Metazoa > Chordata > Actinopteri > Cyprinodontiformes > Rivulidae > Garcialebias > Garcialebias charrua. The sequence goes on along the minus strand of JBBPBX010041657.1, from coordinate 25,882 downwards.
GACTCATCAGCACCTGGACTCATCAGCACCTGGACTCATCAGCACCTGGACTCATCAGCACCTGGACTCATCAGCACCTGGACTCATCAGCACCTGGACCCATCAGCACCTGGACTCATCAGCACCTGGACTCATCAGCACCTGGACCCATCAGCACCTGGACTCATCAGCACCTGGACTCATCAGCACCTGGACTCATCAGCACCTGGACTCATCAGCACCTGGACTCATCAGCACCTGGACTCATCAGCACCTGGACCCATCAGCACCTGGACTCATCAGCACCTGGACTCATCAGCACCTGGACCCATCAGCACCTGGACTCATCAGCACCTGGACTCATCAGCACCTGGACCCATCAGCACCTGGACCCATCAGCACCTGGACCCATCAGCACCTGGACTCATCAGCACCTGGACTCATCAGCACCTGGACTCATCAGCACCTGGACCCATCAGCACCTGGACTCATCAGCACCTGGACCCATCAGCACCTGGCATCAGCACCTGGACTCATCAGCACCTGGACTCATCAGCACCTGGACTCATCAGCACCTGGACCCATCAGCACCTGGACCCATCAGCACCTGGACTCATCAGCACCTGGACTCATCACCTGGATCCATCAGCACCTGGACTCATCAGCACCTGGACTCATCAGCTTCTGGACTCATCAGCACCTGGACTCATCATCATCTGGACTCATCAGCACATGGACCCATCAGCACCTGGACCCATCATCACCTGGACCCATCAGCACCTGGACCCATCATCACTTGGACCCATCAGCACCTGGACCCATCATCACCTGGACTCATCATCATCTGGACTCATCAGCACCTGGACCCATCATCACCTGGACCCATCATCACATGGACCCATCAGCACCTGGACCCATCATCACCTGGACCCATCATCACCTGGACTCATCATCACCTGGACTCATCAGCACCTGGACTCATCAGCACCTGGACCCATCAGCACCTGGACCCATCAGCACCTGGACCCATCATCACCTGGACCCATCATCACATGTACCCATCATCACCTGGACTCATCAACACATGGACCCATCAGCACATGGACCCATCAGCACCTGGACCCATCAGCACCTGGACTCATCAGCACCTGGACCCATCAGCACCTGGACTCATCAGCACCTGGACTCATCAGCACCTGGACTCATCAGCACCTGGACCCATCAGCACCTGGACCCATCATCACCTGGACCCATCATCACCTGGACTCATCAGCACCTGGACTCATCAGCACCTGGACTCATCAGCACCTGGACCCATCAGCACCTGGACCCATCAGCACCTGGACTCATCAGCACCTGGACCCATCAGCACCTGGACTCATCAGCACCTGGACCCATCATCACCTGGACTCATCAGCACCTGGACCCATCAGCACCTGGACTCATCATCACCTGGACTCATCAGCACCTGGACCCATCATCACCTGGACTCATCAGCACCTGGACTCATCAGCACCTGGACTCATCACCTGGACCCATCATCACCTGGACTCATCAGCACCTGGACCCATCATCACCTGGACCCATCAGCACCTGGACCCATCATCACCTGGACTCATCAGCACCTGGACTCATCAGCACCTGGACTCATCAGCACCTGGACTCATCAGCACCTGGACTCATCAGCACCTGGACTCATCATCACCTGGACCCATCATCACCTGGACCCATCATCACCTGGACTCATCAGCACCTGGACTCATCAGCACCTGGACTCAAGCACCTGGACCCATCATCACCTGGACCCATCATCACCTGGACCCATCAGCACCTGGACCCATCATCACCTGGACCCATCAGCACCTGGACCCATCATCACCTGGACTCATCAGCACCTGGACTCATCAGCACCTGGACTCATCAGCACCTGGACTCATCAGCACCTGGACTCATCAGCACCTGGACCCATCAGCACCTGGACTCATCAGCACCTGGACTCATCAGCACCTGGACTCATCAGCACCTGGACTCATCAGCACCTGGACTCATCAGCACCTGGACTCATCAGCACCTGGACTCATCAGCACCTGGACTCATCAGCACCTGGACTCATCAGCACCTGGACTCATCAGCACCTGGACTCATCATCACCTGGACTCATCAGCACCTGGACTCATCAGCACCTGGACTCATCAGCACCTGGACTCATCAGCACCTGGACCCATCAACACCTGGACTCATCAGCACCTGGACCATCAGCACCTGGACTCATCAGCACCTGGACCATCAGCACCTGGACTCATCAGCACCTGGACTCATCAGCACCTGGACTCATCAGCACCTGGACTCATCAGCACCTGGACTCATCAGCACCTGGACCCATCAGCACCTGGACTCATCAGCACCTGGACTCATCAGCACCTGGACTCATCAGCACCTGGACTCATCAGCACCTGGACCCATCAGCACCTGGACTCATCAGCACCTGGACTCATCAGCACCTGGACCCATCAGCACCTGGACTCATCAGCACCTGGACCCATCAGCACCTGGACTCATCAGCACCTGGACTCATCAGCACCTGGACTCATCAGCACCTGGACTCATCAGCACCTGGACTCATCAGCACCTGGACTCATCAGCACCTGGACTCATCAGCACCTGGACTCATCAGCACCTGGACCCATCAGCACCTGGACTCATCAGCACCTGGACTCATCAGCACCTGGACTCATCAGCACCTGGACTCATCAGCACCTGGACTCATCAGCATCTGGACTCATCAGCACCTGGACCCATCAGCACCTGGACTCATCAGCACCTGGACTCATCAACACCTGGACCCATCAACACCTGGACTCATCAGCACCTGGACTCATCCGCGCTCTGCAGAAAGAACGGACTCCAAGTTCCAAAGAAACCCCGAACTCCTGAAAAACACTGTCCAACTGCTGGGTCAGGACTCAGAACTGCACGGTCTAATGAGTCAGAACTGGTCTGATGGGTCAGAACTGGTCTAATGGGTCAGAACTGGTCCGATGGGTCAGAACTGGTCCGATGGGTCAGGACTTGGACCTATACCTCCCATCACAGCAAACTAAAGGTCCTAATATCAGTGATGTTTGCTTTATTTGAAATAAGTTATAAAATTCTTATGTTACTTTGAGCACAGGAGAAATGTAATAATGATAATAATAATAAAAAACATATCAACAATAATAACAATAATGACAATAACAATAATGATTATAATAATAACATAAGCAATAATAATAATAATAATAATAATAATAATAATAATAATAATAATAATAATAATAATAATAATAATAATGAAGAAATCAAGCAATTACAATAGGCCTTCGCAGCGCTTCGCTGCTCGGGCCTAATAATAATAATAATAATAATAATAAATCAATAATAATAATAATATTAATAATGATAATAATAATGATAATATAATAATGATAATAATAACAATACTGTAACAATAATAATAAAACAATATTAACAACAATAATAATAATAATGATTACTACAGTATTATAATAGCAATAGCAATAATAATAATTAGGGATGGGGCAGATCCGATCCAGTATCGGTATCGGTATCCGATACCAGCATTATTTAAGTATCGGGTATCGGATCAAACCTGCCGATACTTTTCCGATCCAGCTTCAAAGAGCACTTGTGTTCAATCACAATCTGTGACTGCCCTTTTTAACATTGTGTGAGATAAACCCAATGAAGACACTCTTAAGCCTTACAATAAGGGGGTTCCCTATTGTAAGGCTTAAGAGTGTCTTCATTGGGTTTATCTCACACAATGTTAAAATGAATAGTTTGGGTGCAAAAGTTTCATTATACAGAGTCAAATACCTGAACAGTATCGGATCGGGAAAGTATCGGTATTGGTCGATACTGAGTTAATAAGTATCGGTATCGGATCGGAAGTGAGAAATGTGGATCGGTGCATCCCTAATAATAATACTGGAATGATAACAATAAACCAATAATAATAAAAACAATAATATTAACAATAACAATAATGATAATAATAATAATAGCAATAACAACAACAACAACAACAACAACAACAACAACAACAACATTAATATAATAATAATGATAATAATAATAATCATAATAATGATATAACAATACTGTAAAATAATAATAACACATAATATTAACAACAATAATAACATAAACAATAATGATAATAATGATAATAGCAATTATAATAATAATAATGATAACAATATCGCAATAACAACAACAATAATATTATTAATNATAACAATAATAACAACAATAATATTATTAATAATAATAATAATAATAATAATAATAATAATAATAATAATAACAATTTAGTAATAATAATAATAATAATAATAATAATAATAATAACAGTATGGTTTTTGGTCATGTTCTTCTGTTTGAACCTAACTTACCTTTAACTTTATTGAAAGATTTGTTTGTTTGTTTGTTTGTTTATCTTCTGAGCACGTGCAGTCACCTCATGGCAGAATGCGGCCCCTCCCTCCCTGTTGCCATGGAAACCCAGTTGTTTTGTCGCGCGATGCAAACTGTCTTCAGGGAAAAACTGTCTGTCTTCGTGCTGTCTGTCGCTCACACGGAGGTTGTCGTGGTTCGGGACGAGGTTCTTCAGAACCAGGAGCTCCGGAGACGTTTGGACCTCAACGTGAGTTCAGGTCTTTGTGATTTTTTTTTTTTTTTTTTGCACTTCGCGCCATTTCAGCCGTTTTGCATGAAACGTTCCGCTCAGCTGCGGGTGTTTTGGTTTGAGTCACTTTAAAGATATTTATCTTTATTTACAAACATTAAAATACATTAAATCCTTCAAAACATCGTTCTTTAAATCAACTTTATGTATTTTCATTTCTTTGAGTTTTTACTTTTGTTTAAATTAAACAAAAGTAAAAACTTTAAACTTTAATCTAGTTTTTACAGCTTTTACTTTTGGTCAGCTTTTCTGCTTTTAGCCTTTTGTTGCTTTTAGCTCGTTTGCAACTTGTAATAAATGTTTTGCTACCTTTTGACTTTTTTACTTAGCTATTTGCTACATTTAGCTTTCAGCCAGAAACGTTTGGCTTTTAGCTAGCATTTGTTTTGTTTGGCTGTTAGCGGCTGTTTTGATACTTTTAATATCACTTTTTTTTTCCTTCTGCATAGCTGTTTTGAAAAATTTAGCTCTGTTTCTTACTTTTAGCTATTTTTCTTTTTTGTTTTTTGCTACTTTTTTGATGTTTTTGGTTGTTACTTTATGTTTTAGCTAGCATTTTGCTGTTTTTGGCTCTTGTTTTTGACAGTGTTTTGCTCAATTTACATTTTGGTATTTTTGTTAGTGTTTTACTTTTTTTTTAGCTCTATTCTTGTGTTTAGCAAGCCTTTTGCTACTTTTACCTTAAGTTAACCATTTGGTACATTTAGCTTTTACCCAGCTTTCTGCAACTTTAGGTTTAAGCTAGTTTTTGCTAGTTTTGGCTATTAGCCTGTATTTGTTTTGTTTAGCTATTAGCTAATTCTGCATATATTAGCTTTAACAACTCAATTTCAGCTTCTGCAGCATCTTTCAGCTCTTTTCAGTTTAATAATTACAAAACCACCTATAAGCTGAAGTTAAACCTAATCCCCAGTTTTCCTTGTCCTCCAGACTGATAGCTAAAGATGAACGCAGCCGAAAAACATCAGCCTCATCGGTCGTTTCTTCCCAAGATTCTACATGAAGACGATGGCCTGAAGACATGTCCTCCACACAGGTAGAGACACCTGAGGACAGGTAGAGACACATATGAGGACAGGTAGAGACACACCTTAGGACAAGTAGAGACACACCTGAGGACAGGGTGAGACACCTGAGGACAGGTAGAGACACATATGAGGACATGTAGAGACACACCTTAGGACAGGTAGAGACACACCTTAGGACAAGTAGAGACACACCTGAGGACAGGTAGAGACACACATTAGGACAAGTAGAGACACACCTGAGGACAGGTAGAGACACACCTTAGGACAAGTAGAGACACACCTGAGGACAGGTAGAGACACACCTTAGGACAAGTAGAGACACACCTGAGGACAGGTAGAGACACACCTTAGGACAAGTAGAGACACACCTGAGGACAGGTAGAGACACACCTTAGGACAGGTAGAGACACACCTTAGGACAGGTAGAGACACACCTGAGGACAGGTAGAGACACCTGAGGACAGGTAGAGACACCTGAGGACAGGTAGAGACACATATGAGGACAGGTAGAGACACACCTTAGGACAAGTAGAGACACACCTGAGGACAGGTAGAGACACACCTTAGGACAAGTAGAGACACACCTGAGGACAGGTAGAGACACACATTAGGACAAGTAGAGACACACCTGAGGACAGGTAGAGACACACCTTAGGACAAGTAGAGACACACCTGAGGACAGGTAGAGACACACCTTAGGACAAGTAGAGACACACCTGAGGACAGGTAGAGACACACCTTAGGACAAGTAGAGACACACCTGAGGACAGGTAGAGACACACATTAGGACAGGTAGAGACACACCTTAGGACAAGTAGGGTAGAGACACCTGAGGACGGGTAGAGACACCTGAGGACAGGTAGAGACACACCTGAGGACAGGTAGAGACACACCTGAGGACAGGTAGAGGTACCTGAGGACAGGTAGAGACACACCCGAGGACAGGTAGAGACACACCAGAGGACAGCTAGAGACACCTGAGGACAGGTAGAGACACCTGAGGACAGGTAGAGACACCTGAGGACAGGTAGAGACACCTGAGGACAGGTAGAGACACACCAGAGGACAGGTAGAGACACCTGAGGACAGCTAGAGACACCTGAGGACAGGTAGAGACACCTGAGGACAGCTAGAGACACCTGAGGACAGGTAGAGACACCTGAGGACAGGTAGAGAGACAACTGAGGATAGGTCCTCCACACAGGAGACACATATGCATGACAGGTAGAGAGACACCTGAGGACAGGTAGAGACACACCTGAGGACAGGTAGAGACACATATGAGGACAGGTAGAGACACCTGAGGACAGGTAGAGACACATATGAGGACAGGTAGAGACACACCTTAGGACAAGTAGAGACACACCTGAGGACAGGTAGAGACACACCTTAGGACAAGTAGAGACACACCTGAGGACAGGTAGAGACACACATTAGGACAAGTAGAGATACACCTGAGGACAGGTAGAGACACACCTTAGGACAAGAAGAGACACACCTGAGGACAGGTAGAGACACACATTAGGACAAGTAGAGACACACCTGAGGACGGGTAGAGACACCTGAGGACAGGTAGAGACACACCTGAGGACAGGTAGAGACACACCTGAGGACGGGTAGAGACACACCTGAGGACGGGTAGAGACACCTGAGGACAGGTAGAGACACACCTGAGGACAGGTAAAGACACCTTAGGACTGGTACAGACACACCTGAGGATAGGTAAAGACACACCTGAGGACGGGTAGAGACACCTAAAGACGGGTAGAGACACCTGAGGACAGGTAGAGACACACCTGAGTACAGGTAGAGACACACCTGAGGACAGGTAGAGGTACCTGAGGACAGGTAGAGACACACCCGAGGACAGGTAGAGACACACCTGAGGACAGGTAAAGATACACACCTGATGACAGGTAGAGACACACCAGAGGACAGCTAGAGACACCTGAGGACAGGTAGAGCGACACCTGAGGACAGGTAGAGACACACCTGAGGACGGGTAGAGACACACCTGAGGACGGGTAGAGACACCTGAGGACAGGTAGAGACACACCTGAGGACAGGTAAAGACACCTTAGGACGGGTAGAGACACCTGAGGACAGGTAGAGACACACCCGAGGACAGGTAGAGACACACCTGAGGACAGGTAAAGACACACACCTGAGGACAGGTAGAGACACACCAGAGGACAGGTAGAGACACACCTGAGGACAGGTAGATACACACCCGAGGACAGGTAGAGACACACCTGAGGACAGGTAAAGACACACATCTGAGGACAGCTAGAGACACCTGAGGACAGGTAGAGAGATAACTGAGGATAGGTCCTCCACACAGGAGACACATATGATGACAGGTAGAGACACACCTGAGGACAGGTAGAGACACCTGAGGACAGGTAGACACACCTGAGGACGGGTAGAGACACACCTGAGGACGGGTAGAGACACACCTGAGGAAAGGTAAAGACACCTTAGGACTGGTACAGACACACCTGAGGACAGTTAGAGACACCTGAGGACAGGTAGAGACACACCTGAGGAAAGGTAAAGACACCTTAGGACTGGTACAGACACACCTGAGGACAGTTAGAGACACTCCCGAGGATAGGTAGAGACACACCTGAGGACGGGTAGAGACACCTGAGGACAGGTAGAGACACACCTGAGTACAGGTAGAGACACACCTGAGTACAGGTAGAGACACACCTGAGGACAGGTAGAGGTACCTGAGGACAGGTAGAGACACACCCGAGAACAGGTAGAGACACACCTGAGGACAGGTAAAGACACACCAGAGGACAGCTAGAGACACCTGAGGACAGGTAGAGAGACAACTGAGGACAGGTAGAGAGACAACTGAGGACAGGTAGAGAGACAACTGAGGATAGGTCCTCCACACAGGAGACACATATGATGACAGGTAGAGAGACACCTGAGGACAGGTAGAGACACACCACTAATTAATGGAGAGGACGCTGGCGTGATGAGGCCTGCTTCTAACCCAAAACGACCTATCCAGTTCCGTGACTATAAAAACATTTCCCCTGATGTTTTGTCTGCTGATCTTCACACCCTGACCGCTGTTAATCACTCATCTGCAGATGACTCTGTGGATTATTACAACCAATCTCTCCAGGAGCTTCTGGACCTACATGCTCCCCTGAAGTCAAGACTGGTGTCTTTCTCCCGTTCAGCCCCCTGGTACACTGATGAGCTGCGCAGGATGAAGGCAACTGGCCGTGCTATTGAGAGACGTGTAAAATCATCTGGTCTCTCTGTGCACAAGCAAGCGTACAAAGAACATCAGAAAGCGTACGCCTATTCGCTTAAAGAAGCACGCTCCAAATATTATTCCAACATCATCAACACCTGCCCTGGAAACTCTAAACAGCTCTTCTCCACAATAACTCATCTGCTTAATCCCATTAAACAAACTCATGAGGACTCTGTTCAAAAATGCAACCTGTTCCTCTCATCATTTAAAAACAAAGTTGACACTATCAGATCTCAGCTCCACAACCTCCCTGATCTTAGTGTACCATCTACCCGTCTGCTTTCTGGGACCCTGAGCAGCTTTGATGAAGTCGTTCAGAGTGAGGTAGAGACCATCCTCAAGAAAATGAAGCCTTCATCCTGCGCCCTGGATCCCTTCCCCTCGTCTCTCATAAAATCCAATCACTCTGCAATAAGCCCATTAATCACACAAATAATAAACAAGTCTCTACAATCTGGTCATGTTCCATTGCCTCTAAAAACTGCCATCATTAGGCCTCTTCTGAAAAAATCTAATTTGGATCCCGACATTTTTTCTAATTACCGCCCAATTTCCCACCTCCCATTTCTGTCCAAAGTGCTGGAGAAAGCAGTTGCTGCTCAGCTGCAGGAACACCTACAACAACACTCTCTGTATGAGAAATTCCAGTCTGGATTCAGAGCAGCTCACAGTACTGAGACTGCACTGCTGAGAGTAACAAATGATGTCCTCATGGCTGCTGACACTGGTTCTCCCTCCATCCTTGTCCTCCTTGACCTCACTGCAGCCTTCGACACTGTGGACCATAATATCCTCCTCCACCGTCTTCATGTGGAGGTCGGTCTCTGTGACATTGTCCTGGACTGGTTCAGATCTTTCCTCTCCGATAGGCTGGAATGTGTTAGCCTTGGCAATGCCACTTCCCAGACAGTCGGTGTCTCCTGTGGTGTCCCTCAGGGGTCAGTTCTGGGGCCCCTGCTGTTTTCCCTCTACATGCTGCCTTTAGGTCAAATTATCAATCAGTTCAACATTTCTTTTCACTGCTATGCCGACGACACACAGCTTTACATCAGGACTGGAACATCATCATCATCCCTATCTCCGTCTTCACTCACTGTTCTCTCTGCCTGCCTGGAGGAAATAAAGGCATGGATGAATCAGAATTTTCTTCAATTAAACTGCTCGAAGACTGAGGCCATATTGATTGGCACCCCTCACCAGATACAAACATCAACTTTAACAACAATCTCCTTCTCTGGTCAAGACATCCCCCTCTCCACCTCTGTTACAAATCTTGGAATAAAAATGGACTCTCATCTTACATTTGAAAATCACATTAAGCATCTGTTTAAAACCTGCTTCTTCCATCTTCGAAACATCTCCAGACTTCGCCCATCTCTGACTTTTCCTGATGCTGAGAAACTCGTCCATGCCTTTGTCTCCTCCAGGCTCGACTACTGCAACTCCCTGTTTATTGGTATCCCTGGCAAAAACCTTCAGAAACTTCAATACATTCAAAACAGTGCAGCAAGGATTCTGTTGAGAGTTCGTAAATTTGAACATATTACACCCATTCTCCATAACCTCCATTGGCTTCCTGTCACCTACAGAATTCAATACAAAACTGCTCTCATTACCCATCAATGCTTGCACGGCACTTCACCTGACTATCTAAAGGACATTCTTGCACCATATTCATCCACCCGGTCTCTACGATCACAGAACAGTAATTTCCTTCATATTCCTCGGACCAAATTGAGGACCATGGGAGACCGAGCATTCTGTGTGGCTGCCCCCCGCCTGTGGAACTCCCTCCCTGATGACCTGAGAGCTCCACAGTCACTGGTTGACTTTAAAAGCAGCATAAAGACCTTTCTTTTTAAGCAAGCCTATTCTGCCTCCACATGATTTTATCTTTGATCTTAGCTGATATCATTATTGATTTTACTTGATTTTATCACTTGTTTTATTTTATTTATTTTTTAAGCAAGCCTAATCTGCATCCACATGATTTTATCTTGATCTTAGTCGATATTATTATTGATTTTATTTGATTTTATCACTTGTTTTATTTTGATCTTTGCTTTATTACACTTTGTAGCACTTTGAGATTTTTATTAATGAAAAGTGCATTATAAATGGAATTCATTATTATTATTATTATTACACCTGAGGACACGTAGAGACACACCTGAGGACAGGTAGAGACACCTGGTTAATTGTACTTATCGATTTTAGAGTTTATCATGTGTAACCTTTTTGTATAGCATGTTTTAAGACGAGTGTATAATTTTAGTATAATTTTATTATGATTTTATTATGTGTATTTCTTTTGTAAAGCACTTTGTGATTTTATATCTGTGAAAGGTGCTATATAAATAAAGTTTACTTACTTACTTACCTGAGGACAGATAGAGACACCTGAGGACAGGTAGAGACACACCTTAGGACAAGAAGAGACACACCTGAGGACAGGTAGAGACACCTGAGGACAGGTAGAGACACCTGAGGACAGGTAGAGACACATATGAGGACAGGTAGAGACACACCTTAGGACAAGTAGAGACACACCTTAGGACAAGTAGAGACACACCTGAGGACAAGTAGAGACACACCTGAGGACAGGTAGAGACACACATTAGGACAAGTAGAGACACACCTGAGGACGGGTAGAGACACACTTGAGGACGGGTAGAGACACCTGAGGACAGGTAGAGACGCACCTGAGGACAGGTAAAGACACCTTAGGACTGGTACAGACACACCTGAGGACGGGTAGAGACACCTGAGGACAGGTAGAGACACACCCGAGGACAGGTAGAGACACACCTGAGGACAGGTAAAGACACACACCTGAGGACAGGTAGAGACACACCAGAGGACAGCTAGAGACACCTGAGGACAGGTAGAGACACCTGAGGACAGGTAGAGAGACAACTGAGCATAGGTCCTCCACACAGGAGACACATATGATGACAGGTAGAGACACCTGAGGACAGGTAGAGACACACCTGAGGACAGGTAGAGACACACCTTAGGACGGGTAGAGACACCTGAGGACAGGTAGAGACACACCTGAGGAAAGGTAAAGACACCTTAGGACTGGTACAGACACACCTGAGGACAGTTAGAGACACACCCGAGGATAGGTAGAGACACACCTGAGGACGGGTAGAGACACCTGAGGACGGGTAGAGACACCTGAGGACAGGTAGAGACACACCTGAGTACAGGTAGAGACACACCTGAGGACAGGTAAAGACACACACCAAAGGACAGCTAGAGACACCTGAGGACAGGTAGAGACACCTGAGGACAGGTAGAGACACCTGAGGACATGTAGAGAGACAACTGAGGATAGGTCCTCCACACAGGAGACACATATGATGACAGGTAGAGAGACACCTGAGGACAGGTAGAGACACACCTGAGGACAGGTATAGACACCTGGTTAATTGTACTTATCGATTTTAGAGTTTATCATGTGTAACCTTTTTGTATAGCATGTTTTAAGAGTGTATAATTTTAGTATAATTTTAGTATGATTTTATTATGTGTATTTCCTTTGTAAAGCACTTTGTGATTTTATATCTGTGAAAGGTGCTATATAAATAAAGTTTACTTACTTACTTACCTGAGGACAGGTAGAGACACCTGAGGAAAGGTAGAGACACACCTTAGGACAAGAAGAGACACACCTGAGGACAGGTAGAGACACCTGAGGACAGGTAGAGACACATATGAGGACAGGTGGAGACACACCTTAGGACAAGTAGAGACACATCTGAGGACAGGTAGAGACACCTGAGGACAGGTAGAGACACCTGAGGACAGGTAGAGACACATATGAGGAAAGGTAGAGACACACCTTAGGACAGGTAGAGACACACCTTAGGACAAGTAGAGACACACCTGAGGACAAGTAGAGACACACATTAGGACAAGTAGAGACACACCTGAGGACAGGTAGAGACACACCTTAGGACAAGTAGAGACACACCTGAGGACAGGCAGAGACACCTGAAGACAGGTAGAGACACATATGAGGACAGGTAGAGACACACCTTAGGACAAGTAGGGACACACCTGAGGACAGGTAGAGACACACCTTAGGACAAGTAGGGTAGAGACACCTGAGGATGGGTAGAGACACCTGAGGACAGGTAGAGACACACCTGAGGACAGGTAGAGACACACCTGAGGACAGGTAGAGGTACCTGAGGACAGGTAGAGACACACCCGAGGACAGGTAGAGACACACCTGAGGACAGGTAGAGACACCTGAGGACAGGTAGAGAGACAACTGAGGATAGGTAGAGACACACCTTAGGACAGGTAGAGACACACCTTAGGACAAGTAGGGTAGAGACACCTGAGGACGGGTAGACACACCTGAGGACAGGTAGAGACACACCTTAGGACAAGTAGGGTAGAGACACCTGAGGACGGGTAGAGACACCTGAGGACAGGTAGAGACAAACCTGAGGACAGGTAGAGACACACCTGACGACAGGTAGAGGTACCTGAGGACAGGTAGAGACACCTGAGGACAGGTAGAGACACACCTTAGGACAAGTAGGGTAGAGACACCTGAGGACGGGTAGAGACACCTGAGGACAGGTAGAGACACACCTGAGGACAGGTAGAGACACACCTGAGGACAGGTAGAGGTACCTGAGGACAGGTAGAGACACACCTGAGGACAGGTAGAGACACACCTGAGGACAGGTAGAGGTACCTGAGGACAGGTAGAGACACACCTGAGGACAGGTAGAGGTACCTGAGGACAGGTAGAGACACACCCGAGAACAGTTAGAGACACACCTGAGGACAGGTAGAGACACACCTGAGGACAGGTAGAGGTACCTGAGGACAGGTAGAGACACACCCGAGGACAGGTAGAGACACCTGAGGACAGGTAGAGACACCTGAGGACAGGTAGAGAGACAACTGAGGACAGGTAGAGACACCTGAGGACATGTAGAGAGACAACTGAGGATAGGTCCTCCACACAGGAGACACATATGATGACAGGTAGAGAGACACATGAGGACAGTTAGAGACACACCTGAGGACAGGTAGAGACACCTGGTTAATTGTACTTATCGATTTTAGAGTTTATCATGTGTAACCTTTTTGTATAGCATGTTTTAAGAGTGTATAATTTTAGTATAATTTTAGTATGATTTTATTATGTGTATTTCTTTTGTAAAGCACTTTGTGATTTTATATCTGTGAAAGGTGCTATATAAATAAAGTTTACTTACTTACTTACTTACCTGAGGACAGATAGAGAAACCTGAGGACAGGTAGAGACACACCTTAGGACAAGTAGAGACACACCTGAGGACAGGTAGAGACACCTGAGGACAGGTAGAGACACCTGAGGACAGGTAGAGACACACCTGAGGACAGGTAGAGACACACCTTAGGACAAGTAGAGACACCTGAGGACAGGTAGAGACACCTGAGGACAGGTAGAGACACATATGAGGACAGGTAGAAACACACCTTAGGACAGGTAGAGACACACCTTAGGACAAGTAGAGACACACCTGAGGACAGGTAGAGACACACATTAGGACAAGTAGAGACACACCTGAGGACAGGTAGAGACACACCTTAGGACAAGTAGAGACACACCTGAGGACAGGTAGAGACACACCTTAGGACAAGTAGAGACACACCTGAGGACAGGTAGAGACACCTGAGGACAGGTAGAGACACCTGAGGACAGGTAGAGACACATATGAGGACAGGTAGAGACACACCTTAGGACAAGTAGAGACACACCTGAGGACAGGTAGAGACACACATTAGGACAAGTAGAGACACACCTGAGGACAGGTAGAGACACACCTTAGGACAAGTAGAGACACACCTGAGGACAGGTAGAGACACACCTTAGGACAAGTAGAGACACACCTGAGGACAGGTAGAGACACCTGAGGACAGGTAGAGACACATATGAGGACAGGTAGAGACACACCTTAGGACAAGTAGAGACACACCTGAGGACAGGTAGAGACACACCTTAGGACAAGTAGGGTAGAGACACCTGAGGACGGGTAGAGACACCTGCGGACAGGTAGAGACACACCTGAGGACAGGTAGAGACACACCTGAGGACAGGTAGAGGTACCTGAGGACAGGTAGAGACACACCCGAGGACATGTAGAGACACACCAGAGGGAACAGCTAGAGACACCTGAGGACAGGTAGAGAGACAACTGAGGATAGGTCCTCCACACAGGAGACACATATGATGACAGGTAGAGAGACACCTGAGGACAGGTAGAGACACACCTGAGGACAGGTAGAGACACCTGGTTAATTGTACTTATCGATTTTAGAGTTTATCATGTGTAACCTTTTTGTATAGCATGTTTTAAGAGTGTATAATTTTAGTATAATTTTAGTATGATTTTATTATGTGTATTTCTTTTGTAAAGCACTTTGTGATTTTATATCTGTGAAAGGTGCTATATAAATAAAGTTTACTTACTTACTTACTTACCTGAGGACAGATAGAGAAACCTGAGGACAGGTAGAGACACACCTTAGGACAAGTAGAGACACACCTGAGGACAGGTAGAGACACCTGAGGACAGGTAGAGACACCTGAGGACAGGTAGAGACACATATGAGGACAGGTAGAGACACACCTTAGGACAGGTAGAGACACACCTGAGGACAGGTAGAGACACACCTTAGGACAAGTAGAGACACACCTGAGGACAGGTAGAGACACACTGAGGACAGGTAGAGACACCTGAGGACAGGTAGAGACACATATGAGGACAGGTAGAGACACACCTTAGGACAGGTAGAGACACACCTTAGGACAAGTAGAGACACACCTGAGGACAGGTAGAGACACACATTAGGACAAGTAGAGACACACCTGAGGACAGGTAGAGACACACCTTAGGACAAGTAGAGACACACCTGAGGACAGGTAGAGACACACCTTAGGACAAGTAGAGACACACCTGAGGACAGGTAGAGACACCTGAGGACAGGTAGAGACACCTGAGGACAGGTAGAGACACATATGAGGACAGGTAGAGACACACCTTAGGACAAGTAGAGACACATCTGAGGACAGGTAGAGACACACCTTAGGACAAGTAGAGATACACCTGAGGACAGGTAGAGACACACCTTAGGACAAGTAGAGACACACCTGAGGACAGGTAGAGACACACATTAGGACAAGTAGAGACACACCTGAGGACAGGTAGAGACACACCTTAGGACAAGTAGAGACACACCTGAGGACAGGTAGAGACACCTGAGGACAGGTAGAGACACCTGAGGACTGGTACAGACACACGTGAGGACAGGTAGAGACACTCTGAGGACGGGTAGAGACACCTGAGGACGGGTAGAGACACCTGAGGACAGGTAGAGACACACCTGAGGACGGGTAGAGACACACCTGAGGACGGGTAGAGACACCTGAGGACAAGTAGAGACACACCTGAGGACAGGTAAAGACACCTTAGGACTGGTACAGACACACCTGAGGACAGTTAGAGACACACCCGAGGATAGGTAGAGACACACCTGAGGAC
Organism: Garcialebias charrua; assembly: GCA_038048925.1. Taxonomy (NCBI): domain Eukaryota; kingdom Metazoa; phylum Chordata; class Actinopteri; order Cyprinodontiformes; family Rivulidae; genus Garcialebias; species Garcialebias charrua. The sequence continues at coordinate 9,289 of JBBPBX010041657.1, read as the reverse complement.
GGGTAGAGACACCTAAAGACGGGTAGAGACACCTGAGACAGGTAGAGACACACCTGAGTACAGGTAGAGACACACCTGAGTACAGGTAGAGACACACCTGAGGACAGGTAGAGGTACCTGAGGACAGGTAGAGACACCTGAGGACAGGTAGAGAGACAACTGAGGATAGGTAGAGACACACCTTAGGACAAGTAGAGACACACCTGAGGACAGGTAGACACACCTGAGGACAGGTAGAGACACCTGAGGACAGGTAGAGACACATATGAGGACAAGTAGAGACACACCTGAGGACAGGCAGAGACACACCTGAGGACAAGTAGAGACACACCTGAGGACAGGTAGAGACACACCTGAGGACAGGTAGAGACACACCTGAGGACAGGTAGAGACACACCTGAGGACAGGTAGAGACACACCTGAGGACAGGTAGAGACACACCTGAGGACAGGTAGAGACACACATTAGGACAAGTAGAGACACACCTGAGGACAGGTAGAGACACACCTTAGGACAAGTAGAGACACACCTGAGGACAGGTAGAGACACACTTTAGGACAAGTAGAGACACACCTGAGGACAGGTAGAGACACACCTTAGGACAAGTAGAGACACACCTGAGGACAGGTAGAGACACACCTGAGGACAGGTAGAGACACCTGAGGACAGGTAGAGACACCTGAGGACAGGTAGAGACACATATGAGGACAGGTAGAGACACACCTTAGGACAAGTAGAGACACATCTGAGGACAGGTAGAGACACACCTTAGGACAAGTAGAGATACACCTGAGGACAGGTAGAGACACACATTAGGACAAGTAGAGACACACCTGAGGACAGGTATAGACACACCTTAGGACAAGTAGAGACACATATGAGGACAGGTAGAGACACACCTTAGGACAAGTAGAGACACATATGAGGACAGGTAGAGACACACCTTAGGACAAGTAGAGACACATATGAGGACAGGTAGAGACACACCTTAGGACAAGTAGAGACACATATGAGGACAGGTAGAGACACACCTTAGGACAAGAAGAGACACACCTGAGGACAGGTAGAGACACACATTAGGACAAGTAGAGACACACCTGAGGACAGGTATAGACACACCTTAGGACAAGTAGAGAGACACCTGAGGACAGGTAGAGACACCTGAGGACAGGTAGAGACACACCTGAGGACAGGTAGAGACACACCTGAGGACAGGTAGAGGTACCTGAGGACAGGTAGAGACACACCCGAGGACAGGTAGAGACACACCTGAGGACAGGTAGAGACACACCTGAGGACAGGTAGAGGTACCTGAGGACAGGTAGAGACACACCCGAGGACAGGTAGAGACACACCTGAGGACAGGTAGAGACACCTGAGGACAGGTAGAGAGACAACTGAGGATAGGTAGAGACACACCTTAGGACAGGTAGAGACACACCTTAGGACAAGTAGGGTAGAGACACCTGAGGACGGGTAGACACACCTGAGGACAGGTAGAGACACACCTTAGGACAAGTAGGGTAGAGACACCTGAGGACGGGTAGAGACACCTGAGGACAGGTAGAGACACACCTGAGGACAGGTAGAGACACACCTGAGGACAGGTAGAGACACACCTGAGGACAGGTAGAGGTACCTGAGGACAGGTAGAGACACCTGAGGACAGGTAGAGACACACCTTAGGACAAGTAGAGTAGAGACACCTGAGGACGGGTAGAGACACCTGAGGACAGGTAGAGACACACCTGAGGACAGGTAGAGGTACCTGAGGACAGGTAGACACACCTGAGGACAGGTAGAGACACACCTTAGGACAAGTAGGGTAGAGACACCTGAGGACGGGTAGAGACACCTGAGGACAGGTAGAGACACACCTGAGGACAGGTAGAGACACACCTGAGGACAGGTAGAGGTACCTGAGGACAGGTAGAGACACACCTGAGGACAGGTAGAGATACCTGAGGACAGGTAGAGACACACCTGAGGACAGGTAGAGACACCTGGTTAATTGTACTTATCGATTTTAGAGTTTATCATGTGTAACCTTTTTGTATAGCATGTTTTAAGAGTGTATAATTTTAGTATAATTTTAGTATGATTTTATTATGTGTATTTCCTTTGTAAAGCACTTTGTGATTTTATATCTGTGAAAGGTGCTATATAAATAATGTTTACTTACTTACTTACTTACTTACGTACTTACTTACTTACCTGAGGACAGATAGAGACACCTGAGGACAGGTAGAGACACACCTTAGGACAAGAAGAGACACACCTGAGGACAGGTAGAGACACCTGAGGACAAGTAGAGACACATATGAGGACAGGTAGAGACACATATGAGGACAGGTAGAGACACACCTGAGGACAGGTAGAGACACCTGAGGACAGGTAGAGACACATATGAGGACAGGTAGAGACACACCTTAGGACAGGTAGAGACACACCTTAGGACAAGTAGAGACACACCTGAGGACAGGTAGAGACACACATTAGGACAAGTAGAGACACACCTGAGGACAGGTAGAGACACACCTTAGGACAAGTAGAGACACACCTGAGGACAGGTAGAGACACACCTTAGGACAAGTAGAGACACACCTGAGGACAGGTAGAGACACCTGAGGACAGGTAGAGACACCTGAGGACAGGTAGAGACACATATGAGGACAGGTAGAGACACACCTTAGGACAAGTAGAGACACACCTGAGGACAGGTAGAGACACACATTAGGACAAGTAGAGACACACCTGAGGACAGGTAGAGACACACCTTAGGACAAGTAGAGACACACCTGAGGACAGGTAGAGACACACCTTAGGACAAGTAGAGACACACCTGAGGACAGGTAGAGACACCTGAGGACAGGTAGAGACACATATGAGGACAGGTAGAGACACACCTTAGGACAAGTAGAGACACACCTGAGGACAGGTAGAGACACACCTTAGGACAAGTAGGGTAGAGACACCTGAGGACAGGTAGAGACACCTGCGGACAGGTAGAGACACACCTGAGGACAGGTAGAGACACACCTGAGGACAGGTAGAGGTACCTGAGGACAGGTAGAGACACACCTGAGGACAGGTAGAGACACCTGGTTAATTGTACTTATCGATTTTAGAGTTTATCATGTGTAACCTTTTTGTATAGCATGTTTTAAGAGTGTATAATTTTAGTATAATTTTAGTATGATTTTATTATGTGTATTTCCTTTGTAAAGCACTTTGTGATTTTATATCTGTGAAAGGTGCTATATAAATAATGTTTACTTACTTACTTACTTACTTACCTGAGGACAGATAGAGACACCTGAGGACAGGTAGAGACACACCTTAGGACAAGAAGAGACACACCTGAGGACAGGTAGAGACACCTGAGGACAGGTAGAGACACATATGAGGACAGGTAGAGACACATATGAGGACAGGTAGAGACACACCTGAGGACAGGTAGAGACACCTGAGGACAGGTAGAGACACATATGAGGACAGGTAGAGACACACCTTAGGACAGGTAGAGACACACCTTAGGACAAGTAGAGACACACCTGAGGACAGGTAGAGACACACATTAGGACAAGTAGAGACACACCTGAGGACAGGTAGAGACACACCTTAGGACAAGTAGAGACACACCTGAGGACAGGTAGAGACACACCTTAGGACAAGTAGAGACACACCTGAGGACAGGTAGAGACACCTGAGGACAGGTAGAGACACCTGAGGACAGGTAGAGACACATATGAGGACAGGTAGAGACACACCTTAGGACAAGTAGAGACACACCTGAGGACAGGTAGAGACACACATTAGGACAAGTAGAGACACACCTGAGGACAGGTAGAGACACACCTTAGGACAAGTAGAGACACACCTGAGGACAGGTAGAGACACACCTTAGGACAAGTAGAGACACACCTGAGGACAGGTAGAGACACCTGAGGACAGGTAGAGACACATATGAGGACAGGTAGAGACACACCTTAGGACAAGTAGAGACACACCTGAGGACAGGTAGAGACACACCTTAGGACAAGTAGGGTAGAGACACCTGAGGACGGGTAGAGACACCTGCGGACAGGTAGAGACACACCTGAGGACAGGTAGAGACACACCTGAGGACAGGTAGAGGTACCTGAGGACAGGTAGAGACACACCCGAGGACATGTAGAGACACACCAGAGGACAGCTAGAGACACCTGAGGACAGGTAGAGAGACAACTGAGGATAGGTCCTCCACACAGGAGACACATATGATGACAGGTAGAGAGACACCTGAGGACAGGTAGAGACACACCTGAGGACAGGTAGAGACACCTGGTTAATTGTACTTATCGATTTTAGAGTTTATCATGTGTAACCTTTTTGTATAGCATGTTTTAAGAGTGTATAATTTTAGTATAATTTTAGTATGATTTTATTATGTGTATTTCTTTTGTAAAGCACTTTGTGATTTTATATCTGTGAAAGGTGCTATATAAATAAAGTTTACTTACTTACTTACTTACCTGAGGACAGATAGAGACACCTGAGGACAGGTAGAGACACACCTTAGGACAAGTAGAGACACACCTGAGGACAGGTAGAGACACCTGAGGACAGGTAGAGACACCTGAGGACAGGTAGAGACACATATGAGGACAGGTAGAGACACACCTTAGGACAGGTAGAGACACACCTTAGGACAAGTAGAGACACACCTGAGGACAGGTAGAGACACACATTAGGACAAGTAGAGACACACCTGAGGACAGGTAGAGACACACCTTAGGACAAGTAGAGACACACCTGAGGACAGGTAGAGACACACCTTAGGACAAGTAGAGACACACCTGAGGACAGGTAGAGACACCTGAGGACAGGTAGAGACACCTGAGGACAGGTAGAGACACATATGAGGACAGGTAGAGACACACCTTAGGACAAGTAGAGACACATCTGAGGACAGGTAGAGACACACCTTAGGACAAGTAGAGACACACCTGAGGACAGGTAGAGACACACCTTAGGACAAGTAGAGACACACCTGAGGACAGGTAGACACACCTTAGGACAAGTAGAGACACACCTGAGGACAGGTAGAGACACCTGAGGACAGGTAGAGACACCTGAGGACAGGTAGAGACACATATGAGGACAGGTAGAGACACACCTTAGGACAAGTAGAGACACATCTGAGGACAGGTAGAGACACACCTTAGGACAAGTAGAGATAATAATAATAATAATAATAATAAATTCAATTTATACCGCACTTTTCATTAATAAAAATCTCAAAGTGCTACAACAATAAAAACAAGTGATAAAATCAAATAAAATCAATAATGGTATTAACTAAGATTAAAAACAGAATCCTGTGGAGGCAGAATAGGCCTGCTTAAAAAATAAATAAATAAATAAATAAAACAAGTGATAAAATCAAGTAAAATCAATAATACTATCAACCAAGATCAAAGATAAAATCATGCGGGGGCAGAATAGGCTTGCTTAAAAAGAAAAGTCTTTAAACCGCTTTTAAAGTCAACCAGTGACTGTGGAGCTCTCAGGCAGTCAGGAAGGGAGTTCCATAGGCGGGGGGCAGCCACACAGAATGCCCTGTCTCCCATGGTCCTTAATTTGGTTCGTGGAATGTGAAGTAGATTACTGTTCTGTGATCGTAGAGACCGGGTGGATGAATATGGTGCAAGAATGTCCTTTAGATAGTCAGGTGAAGTTCCATGTAAGCATTGATGTGTAATGAGAGCAGTTTTGTATTGAATTCTGTAGGTGACAGGAAGCCAATGGAGGTTATGAAGAATGGGTGTAATATGTTCAAATTTACGAACTCTCAATAAAATCCTTGCTGCACTGTTTTGAATATATTGAAGTTTCTGAAGGTTTTTGCCAGGGATTCCAATAAACAGGGAGTTGCAGTAGTCGAGCCTGGAGGAGACAAAGGCATGGACGAGTTTCTCAGCATCGGAAAAAGTCAGAGATGGGCGAAGTCTGGAGATGTTTCGAAGATGGAAGAAGCAAGTTTTAAACAGATGCTTAATGTGAGTTTCAAATGTAAGATGAGAGTCCATTTTTATTCCAAGATTTGTAACAGAGGTGGAGAGGGGGATGTCTTGACCAGAGAAGGAGATTGTTGTTAAAGTTGATGTTTGTATCTGGTGAGGGGTGCCAATCATTATGGCCTCAGTCTTGGAGCAGTTTAATTGAAGAAAGTTCTGATTCATCCATGCCCTTATTTCCTCCAGGCAGGCAGAGAGGGCAGTGAGTGAAGATGGAGATGGGGATGATGAGGATGATCCAGTCCTGATGTAAAGCTGTGTGTCGTCGGCATAGCAGTGAAAAGAAATGTTGAACTGATTAATAATTTGACCTAAAGGCAGCATGTAAAGGGAAAACAGCAGGGGCCCCAGAACTGACCCTTGAGGGACACCACAGGAGACACCGACTGTCTGGGAAGTGGCATTGCCAAGACTAACGCATTCCAGCCTATCGGAGAGGAAAGATTTGAACCAGTCCAGGACAGTGTCACAGAGACCGACCTCCACATGAAGACGGTGGAGGAGAATATTATGGTCCACAGTGTCGAAGGCTGCAGTGAGGTCAAGGAGGACAAGGACGGAGGGAGAGCCAGTGTCAGCAGCCATGAGGATATCATTTGTAACTCTCAGTAATGCAGTCTCAGTACTGTGAGCTGCTCTGAATCCAGACTGAAACTTCTCGTACAGAGAGTGTTGCTGTAGGTGGTCCTGCAGCTGAGCAGCAACTGCTTTTTCCAGCACTTTGGACAGAAACGGGAGGTGGGAAATTGGGCGGTAATTAGAAAAAATGTCGGGATCCAAATTAGATTTTTTCAGAAGAGGCCTAATGATGGCAGTTTTTAGAGGCAGTGGAACATGACCAGATTGTAGAGACTGATTTATTATTTGTGTGATTAATGGGCTTATTGCAGAGTGATTGGATTTTATGAGAGATGAGGGGAAGGGATCCAGGGCGCAGGATGAAGGCTTCATTTTCTTTATGATGGACTCCACCTCACTCTGAACAACCTCATCAAAGCTGCTCAGGGACCCAGGATGCAGACGGGTAGATGGTAAACGAAGATCAGGGAGGTTGTGAAGCTGAGATCTGATGGTGTCAATTTTGTTTTTAAATGATGAAAGGAACAGGTCGCATTTTTGAACACATTCCTCAGAAGTTTGTTTAATGGGATTAAGTAGATGAGTTACTGTGGAGAAGAGCTGTTTAGAGTTACCAGGGCAGGTGTTGATGATGTTGGAGTAATACTTGGAGCGTGCTTCTTTAAGAGAATAGGCGTATGCTTTCTGATGTTCTTTGTATGCCTGCTTATGTACCGAGAGACCAGATGATTTTAGACGTCTCTCGATAGCACGGCCAGTTGCCTTCATCCTGCGGAGCTCACCAGTGTACCAGGGGGCTGAACGGGAGAAAGACACCAGTCTTGTCTTCAAGGGAGCATGTAGGTCCAGAAGCTCTTGGAGAGATCGGTTGTAGTAATCAACGGAGTCATTGGCAGATGAATGATTGACAGCGGTCAGGGCGTGAAGATCAGCGGACAGAACATCAGGGGAAATGTTTTTAAAGTCCCGGAACTGGATGGGTCGCTTTGGGTTTGAAGCAGGTGAAGTTGAAGGCATTTCCAGAGAGATGACACTGTGGTCCGAGACACCCAGGTCATATACAGATAAGTTATTGATGAGTACAGTGTCTGTAATCACCAAATCCAGAGTATGCCCCCTGCTGTGCGTAGGGACGTCCACATGTTGGGTGAGATTAAGAGAGTCCAGAAGAGACTTAAAATCTGTTGCCAACGGGGAAGAGGAATTGTCCATGTGGATATTTAGATCGCCAAGAAAAATAGTTTTCACAGGGGAGGTGCAGAAAAAGGTGAGGAGGTCATGCATCTCTGAGTTAAATGAAACATGCGGTTTGGGAGGTCTATAAATCAATATAACGTTCATCAGGAGTGGGGCTTTGAAGTTGAAGGCCAAACTTTCAAAAGAGGAAAAGTCCTGAGAAGCTAGATGTGTCAATTTTAAATTATTGCGGTAGATTACAGCCAGACCACCACCGCGGCCAGTGCTGCGGGCTCTCTGCAGATAACTGTAACCAGACGGACAGGCCTCATTTAGAGAACTGTACACATCTGGCTGATGCCAAGTCTCTGTAAGACACATGAGGTCCAAGTCCTTCTCCAGAATGTGATCGTGAATTAGGCATGATTTGTTTGATAGTGACTGCACATTGAAAAGTTCTAATTTAATACCAGTTGGTGTAGAAGCCTTTTGAACCGGTTTCAGCAGACTGAAGTCCACTCCACGTTTTCCTTGCCACTTCGTGCGCTGTGGACTACAAGGGACTACAGACGCAGCGTTCTGATGACGTCGTCGAGGTGCGACACGTCTCTTGGACGAGACACACGCGATAGACCCAACCTGCGGCTGTCCAGAGTAGATGGATATCTTTCGAGAGCTTCTGTGGATATAACGAGGTCTACGCAGAAGTCCCAGTTGTTTGATGGTGGAAACAGAGGGAGGAATGGAGCAGTTGTTAAGTCCAATCAGCTGCGAAGCAGAATACGTCAACATCGTGCCAGCCAAGCCGGGGGGAGCTAGCACAGAGCTAGCTGCTAACAGCAGACCCACGGCTCCGAAAGAAACAACCAAGAAGCAGAGGGATGTAACTTGGTTGAGCATATCGTGAAGAGGAGCACAGGAGAAAATCCAGGACAGTCCAGATGACACAGGAGGTTGACAGGCAGTAGGTGAGTGGAACAACAATTGCAGCTACGTAACGTAGTTCTTGAAGTAAGTTCGTGCTGGAGTTTGACAGGAGGTAGACAGCCCAAATTCCGGTTAGGAAGAGCTAGCCAAGCTGTCCGTAAAATCCTTATTAAAAACCACTGAACAAAACGAGTCCAGATAAATGTCCAAAAAATGTCCAAAAAGAAAAATAGCAACAGTAAAAAACTATTTAGCGTGGAGAAGCGGCGACATCACGCCAGCGTCCTCTCCAGCTGGTCTAGAGATACACCTGAGGACAGGTAGAGACACACCTTAGGACAAGAAGAGACACACCTGAGGACAGGTAGAGACACACATTAGGACAAGTAGAGACACACCTGAGGACAGGTAGAGACACACCTTAGGACAAGTAGAGACACACCTGAGGACAGGTAGAGACACCTGAGGACAGGTAGAGACACCTGAGGACTGGTACAGACACACGTGAGGACAGGTAGAGACACTCTGAGGACGGGTAGAGACACCTG